>JALJCO010003136.1:0-35032 GCA_023101725.1 Atherinomorus stipes
GCTCTGTTCTTTTTCATCCAAGGTGATGACAACGCCAGAATTAGTTTTAACTTTAAACATACTATCAACTTTCTTCCTAATAAACTCTGGTAAAGTAAAATCTCAATATATCGTCTTGTATAGTATCGCAATATATCGTATCACCACCGATGTATCGCAATGCATATTGTATTGCCAGATTGTGGCCAGGTCCCCTAACCCTCAGCACACTAGCCTTTGAGAACCAGGCTTGAGGGTCTTCTTTTTTGGAGGGTCACTACCCACATGTTTAACTGTGTTGTACTCCAGAGAACCACCATCCTTGCAAATTATACCTTGTTGTAAAGGTTACTAACCAGATTTTCCAATGACGTATAATACAGCATCAGTTCATTTTATATAAGGGATATAATTAAGGCAACACAAACTTCCTTACGTTTTGTGTTAAGTTTATTTAACCTTTAGCCATCCCTGCTGGGACGTCCAATCATGCACTGAGTACTCCCTCTCTCTCTAGAACCCATCATTTACTGGCTTTAGTGTCGCTGCTTATTTTCTGTTTCTACTGTATTAGTCTGCGACGTGGAGCAGAATTAAGTTTAATTTAAGCTCAGCTGGAGACGGTCTGACATCAGTGGGAAGTCTGCTGTGTGATACGACTTCCACACTGAGTCAGACTGTTTGTGGTTGGACGAGAAGCTTGTTGATGGCGTTGGATCCACTGCTGCGGGAATTAAGTGTGGCTCTCGCTGGGCACCGTCTCCGCATGCCGTTTGCCGCCCGTCACGCTGACAGGCATCGGTTTCAGTTCAGCTGTCAGACTGAAGCTTTTGATGTCTTTTTGGAGGCGTTTGTCGGAGGGAGGGGGTTAGTGTCTGCACAAGTGTGTGATGTCTGTCAGAGTTAGGGATGGAGCTCTGAGTGACAGTTGCTGGCGGTGTAGAAAACAGTCTGTCAGCATGGTATTAGGATATTTTCTTCATAAATAAGACTGCACTCATTTGTTTTCTTCTCAAATAGGAGCGAGGGATGGGGGGGGGGGGGGGGGGGGGGGTTCTTATATTTCTATAAAACTTATCAATTTTAGAGGAAAGCTCTTTTAAAATTCATTTCACCCTTTCCCCCCTGTTATAACAGACTTTCAGCTTCTTTACTTGCATGTCTCTGAAAGGGATTTAGATGTGACAGACAGCCCAACATCTAGTCCCCTGCCTTCCTCCCATAATAACCACCAATATCCCCACCATCACCACCATTTCCCTCTAATCCTTCTCTATCTATCAAAGGTCTGTGGTTATAAAATTGTGTGTAAACTCATTGCGCACGCACACACAAAAATGCAAAAACCAATTTTACTAACAGCTTGCAACAAGGGCTGCATGTTTCAAAGGTGCAAAATAGCGCATCTGCATCCTTTAGTAAAGCAGCTGCAATGAATATGCAATATGGGGCATTTACATTTGGGAGGTAGCGATTCACTGATTTGAATCGGTGGGTCCAACACAGACGTGTGAGATGCAACTGCACCAGCAGCTTCAGGTGTGCATCGGGATACACGTGGCAGCTAATTGTGCAATGTAACTTTCTTGATGTGTCTGAACTGGTAAAGACTCAAGGTTACACTGATTATTACATAGTTTGTTTCATCTTCACCTGTATTTCCGAAGCACCTTGAACGTACCATCACTATCTTTTAACTTTTGTTTTTTAAACGTAGGAGCTGGGGGAGCGCAGCCGCAGTAAAGTAAACAGCAAACACGGAGGGAGCTAGACAGCAGGTAAAAAAAGGATATATTTAGCGCAGAGGTGTTCAGATCTTTTACATTAGACAGACTAAAATGACTCGAGGCGGATACTCATGGGCCAAAACTAAAAATTCTTGTTGTAGTGTAAAAAATGAAATATGCTTTGCCCACAGCGTAATTGTTCAAAATAAAACCTCATAAAAAGTAAGGTGGAAAATAAATAACACTGTTCTTTATTGTGATCACTATTTGTTTGTCACATTACTGTACATGAGGTTTTATTTTGGACAGCATCTTCTCACTTATTCTCTGATCCTGGGCTTCCAGATCTGAGCTGATAGACGAACCACAGCACCACCCGGCCCACGAATGTAACACAATGTTAATTTGTGGTCGGGAAGGGAAGAGCAACAATAAATAAAATATCAAAAGAACATTGTACGCTGCTCGGAAAATCAGAAAAGTCAATGGGCACCGGGCCAAAAATAATCACGCCAGGCCCCCTAATTGGCCAGCCCTGATGAAGTGCATCTCTACGGACACACAAGTCAAAATTTGGTGATACTTAAGATTTTTAAGTGTGAAGATGGAAAACTTGCAAGAAATCCATGGTTTGAAAACAATGTGTCGCTGCGATAAAACATGTCAGTCGCATTATGAACATGGCAAAGGTGGCATGGTGTGGATACGCTGCTCCCTCAGATGATTCTAACAATTAACATGAGGTGAACAGAAGCAAAATCTGAGAAATATCTTTGTTTTTTTTTTTTTTAAACTGACACTTTAATGCAGCAATCTCTGGGTCTGTACCAGAGTGAACTGCATCGGTTTAAGATGGATTTATTGGTTTGGTTTATGGAAAACAATCAAAAACAGGAGGATTAAAAACATCCTTCACATGGAAAGGGGAGAAGGTAAAATAACTGATGTAAATTTTTTATTTTGTGTTGAACCATTTTGAACTGCAGCATGAATTGTATCAAACTAAATCGCATTGTATGTAGTCAAATCATTGTCTTGGTGAATCGTATCAACAGGGGGCTGGCCCTTTTTAGTTAATGGATTGTATCATATCGTATCGAGATGGTATCGAATCAGCTTCCTTGGTGGGGATTCACATCCCTAGTTTACATGCAGTTGTATGTGTTGGGTGGAGAAAATGTAAATATATTAGTTTAGCACTCACAAAGTGATTTATCGTGAGACGGATTGCTGCTGCCATGTTTTGTGTCTATTATTTAGTACGTCTGAAAATCAGGTGCAAACTAGCAGCTTTTTGCACAAAAGGCTGCAGTTCTGAGGGGGACGATGCTAGACACGGATAACTCTGATTCAAAATCATTTTTCATGAGCAGTGAGGTTAGTTTTCATTCATGAATTCAGAAACGATCAACACAGCAAACACCACTATTTAACACGGTGTTAGAGATTCTGGACAAACCAAACAGAACATTTGCAGCTGCTGCAGCTTAATGAGAACTGAAGCTGCATTAATTGTGTTGTCTTATTTCCACTTTTTGCCAACGTCACATTTTAACCGGGATTGTAGCAGCTGGACAGGATCACAGTGGCTCCTCCTGTCACGGCTGCAGAGTCGCTGGCATCGTGTCACAGAGCAGCACCTCGTACGTAATAAATGTCAGGGACCTTCTTCAAGGCTGCACAGTTTCATTTGTCCAGACTCCTGATCCATGTCTTCATAAACTGTCCACTTCTGAGACTCTGCATGGATACCTGTTATATTATTTATTTATTTTTTTATCATACTTATCAGTGATATTTTTCTTTGCCTCTTCCACTAATATCTCCATCCTCGAAGGGTCGTAGTCCCTTTTGGGCTTTTTTCTCTCTAAATTCTCCACGCTGCAAACCTCAAAACATGCAAAACCCTTATTTATATTTGGGCATTTCCAACATGTTTCCACCTGCTGCCATTTGCTCTTCTACCCTTAGTAAGTCACCCGCTAACCGTGGTTCAGCCCCACGTGCAAAATTCTAGATTGCACGGGCAAATTACTACATGCATGTTTGGATCTTAGTAGATCTGGCCCTTAATTGTTGGCCCTCACTCAGGAATAAAATACAAAATCCGCCCAGTGTGCCACATGTGAGCTCCAGGAGTCCAGTAGGTCGAGTAGATTAAAGCTTTGGCTGGTAGAGAGGCCGACTCAGGTGGCCTAAAGCTGGATTTGTACTCGTGCGTGGTTGGCACCCAGTCGGGTCTGCGTAGCTGATTCAGAGGAAGTGTGTGCTTTTACTGAGAGTAGGGTTACGGCTTCATGCTGCAGGTTTTTTTCCAGATCTGCAGGCAACAACAGGGCTTTTATTTACCAGGAAACTCCACCGAGTGGAGTTGTTTTTTTCACCCCGATGGTTTGCCACAGCTGCGGCATGTACAGTTGGGTGAAAAAAGGATTGCCTCCTTCCTGTTTTCTTACTTTTTTGCATGTTAGTCACACTTATATGTTTCAGATCATCAAAAAAATTTAAATGTGAGACAGAGATAACGCAAGTAAATATGATAAACAAGTATGGCGGTTATGCAGACACACACAAATATAAATCCAGCTTAAACCTGGGTACAACATGTCTGACAGCTTTTCCTGATGCTCTTCAGTGATAAACTCCCCACTGAAAATCCAGTAGCTGGTTTGGACACAATTTAGCTCGTCAAGCAGCTTTTTTCAGCAGGTAACTTATGACCAATTACAGATTTAGATCCCTGCTTTGCAGTCATGAAGGTCGCTCTGCAAAGTTGTAAAACTCCTGTTAGCATATTGTTACTGGTACCAGCTGTGACGTTGTGTTTGCTGTACAATATGATGTACAGTTGTCCTCAAAATTATTCACAGCCTCCAATTAAAGGCATTATGGAAGATGTTTTAACAATTTTTGCAGTATTCTGAATATTGGGTTCCCCCATACGCTATGATTAATTAAAAGCTTTAAATATATAAATATTATTATACATCAGCTGTGAAAGTAATGGGACTGAAAAAACATCCTCCAATCATCTCTGCATTCCTTAACTTTTTTATTTGTCTACAGGCTCGTCAATCACTTTTACTACCATAGCAAGAACGGGTAATAGGTGAGACTGATCAATCAGAGTGACTGATTGGTGAGAGTAATGCTGCGTCCCGGAAGCTGTGCAGTCGTCTGACGTTTACAGCAGGTAGCTAACATCATTCTGCTAGCAGTTAGCGACGTTCAGATGACAACATTCCATTTATTTGCGTTTGTGACATGATGGAGAATCTACTGCTGTCTGCTAAACACCAGAGCGGCTTGTGAACGTTATTCTAAGGCCGGAGGAGGGAGCTGTGAATCTAGCAGGTTGGTCTTGTGCATGCGCATTAAGGCTACTACATACTCCGCGAGAAGCGAGAACTTTCTTCTTGTTCTTGGGGCCACAAAAACAAAATGGCGTGATTTTGTTCATGCATACCTGTTTGAGGACAGCTTTGGCTTATTCTCGACCCCTTGGCCGAGCAGAACTTTCTTCTTGTGGAGCCCGGGGAAGTATTGTGTGATTGGTCAGACATTTGAGGCAGGTGGGGTTAACACAGATGCGTTAAGCACAGACGCTTTGTCACCTCCTCATTTCTGCAGGTGCGACGTTGAACCGATAATTTTAATAAACAGTTGATCGAGGTGTTGAGAAAGTATGAAAATGTAAACCACACACGTGGCATTTAAATACACGGACACCACTGCATGCACAACTCCATCCTGCCACGGACGAGGTTATTGTAAATGTATAATCACTGGGTAAACACAGTCGCCCCCCCCCCCCCCCCCCCCCCCCCTTCTTCCCCCCGGCGTGCACCCAGTTGCAGAGCTTCTTGTGGAGTACGAAATAACATGATGAAAAACAAACTTTTTTCTTGTTCTTGCTGTCTCGCGGGCAAGAACACAGTTCTTGCTTCTAAAAACAAGCTTTATTCAAAAACTCGCCAACAGTCTCTGCTTTCTTTAAAGAAGGAAAAAACAGCTGTCAGGGAAATAAGTTGAAATTGACAAAAGTAATAATAAATAAAAATTCAATAAAAATCATGACATTGACTTTGTGTTGTGGTTTAGTAAAAATATTAAAGATAAACACACAAAAAATAAAACAAGCGTGATGGGGCTCCAAAGCTAACACTTTGAGGCAATCACTGCAATCAGGTGTTTTCTATAATGTTCAAAAATACCTGTTTACAGGCATGTTGGTCCACTGTTCATGGGAAAGGTGCTCTAATGTGTTTCATTTGTTTGCTTGTTTTTAATTTAAAAAACAAATCATTATTCAAAAACAAGTTATTTTTCTCTAAATTATAATTTTGTAAGTTTTTATTTATTATTATTTTCTTTAGTTTCTTGTTATTTGAATTACTATTGTCAGTTTAGTCTTTTCTTTAATTGGACGGTATGAAGGATTTTGAGGATGACTGTACATATTCTAGTGTTTGATGGATTATTTCTTTGTGGTAAAATTGCTTCTGGGTAACAAATCTCACACTGTTTGACAGCTTATTTATCCTCCTTTTAAATGGAGCCACATTTGTAACGAAAGTGTACGTATGAGATGAGCAGCAGGGTTGAGTATGCAGGTTTTGCTCATGAAAATCTCCTCTGCCAATGCCAAACAGCTTAGCCTGCAGTTCACACACCAATCAATCCAATAAATAACATCAAGCAAGAGTCAACAGCCGAATGAGCTGCTAAAAAACACGTTGCAGTAATCAGAATTTAATTTGATGACTGCAAAATGATTCACAACCAAATGCTAATTTCCACAAACAGTGAAATAAGACTTTAGTGCAAAGATGTGACAAATACTTTGAGTAGAAACAAGTGACCAACACGCAGGTCAGGCATAAAGGAGGATCCGCACCCAGATCTTCTTTCTCAATTCGCAGAGTTGAAACTAGAGAATGAACAGAAATTACTGGCTTGCGCTGCACCTCACGCTCACCTGTCACTCTGAATGACAAGCATCTCCTCAACAAGCTCATTGGTAAACATAAAGTGCAGGATAGCCGGCCGGAGAGCCCTGCAGGCTATCTGCTCTCCTCCTCACTCCCGCATCAGCCGGAGAACACAGATGATCCGGACACTCGACACAGTGACGCATTTAAAGATGCTGATAAAAGTGAAGTAATGAGGATCTTTGTTCGAACTTTTTCTCATCTAGCTCTGCCAGTGAATCACGTCCAGACCTTTCGCCCCTCGTCTCTGCTGCTATTTCCTCCTCTGTGGTGTCGCGGAGAAATCAGCCAAAACCTGCTGCAAGAGTTTGCATTGTTTAACTCAGCAGGTCAAGTTTCTTTTCAGTTTAATCTCGACAGCTCCAGGCTGAATTCTAATTTGGTTAACACTGAGGCTCCGCCGAGGCACGGCTGTAACTTGTCCTGTGTGAATGCTAATGGCAGAGTTCAGCCTTGAATGTAAACAGTGCAGCTGAATGTCCAGATTATCTGCTTTAACAGCCGTCAGCCTCAGATCACATGCAGATTTAATCATGCTTTATAGAGTGACATCTGTGTCAGTCGATTTCAATTTGTAAACAGGTTTAACACTCTGTAGTGTGATGCAGAGCCAGGTTATCACCACAAGGAAAACAACCAGTTTCTGGAAGTCCCTGCAGTTGTTTTTAAGATAGAGATGGATGCAGTCTGCTCCCAAAAAGCCCTGCAGTGGCTTCACCCGTCCATTAAACACGTTCAGAAAGACTGCCGCTCATCTGTTGCAGGGTTTGCAAACATTATTCTTGCTGCTTTCTCATTCGTGGAGCTGTAGGTGGTCGAGGGATTAGCAAACTGTGCAGCAGCTCCAGACTCATCATCATCCAGCAGAAGCTGTCAAGGTGTCAACTGTCACTCTTCTCTCATGTCTTGTAAGCATCTTTACAACTTTTTGGTGGTTTGACATTTTCAAGAGTTAAAACAGACACAAATGCCCCTCTGAATCTCAGTCTTTGGGTGGTAATCCCTCTCCTAGATTTTAACGCCACTGAAACTCCATTTCCAGAAAAGTTGGGACGTTTTCTAAAGTGCAATACAGATTTAAATCTGTAATATGATCATTTGAATCTCAGTTTAATTTGCAGAAATGTGCAATATGGCAAGATATTTTTCTTTTTTAATAATTTCTTTTGTCAAGATGGGGTGCTGAGTGCACATTAATGATAAATTAATGTGAAATTAATGAGAAAATGATAAAAATTAATGAGAAATAAAATGAACTTTTTTTATTTTGGCAAATGGCTGCAATGAAACAAAGTGTGAAAAGTTTAAAAGGGTCTAAATACTTTCCGTACCCACTATATTAGGGTGTTCGATGTCTATATACATATATATTCTTATTTAACCTTTGTTTTGTCACTGATACAAACCAAATAAAGTAAAAAAGAAAATTACAAAACATAGAAATTACAATTAAAACAGATAATAAGAACTTAGAAAAGAAACATTAAGCACTAAAAACATTAAAATGCACATCACATAACACTAAAAATAACTGATAGCTGTGTTAGTTCAGGTTATTTTGCAATCTGTTTCAGATGACCGAGGCAGAATACATAAGAGCTGACCTTCCCATCTCAGTCCTGACGTTGGGGGCAGATGACAAATATTAATTGTTCGGCTAAAGATTATATCTGCGAGTTTAATTCAATGTTATATTTTTGCAAATGTACGTAGGAGGAATACCCAGCATGAAAATGTAGCAATGTCCCAAACATGGCAGAGACAGATACGGCCTGCCGATGATACAGCAGTGAGATATAGTAGTAGCAGTCACATACAAGAGTATCCATGGAGGAGAAATGGTTGTATTTTCTGAACTGTTGGTTGAATTTTGGCATCTTTAAATTGAGTTTTGGTTTGTGTGTGCAGCTGTTAGTTCCTGTGCTTTGCAGAAGGCTGAGTTAGCAGTCGCGCTTTGTTTGCAGCTTCACCTGCTGAGGTTTGTCCCCTCTAGATTTCTACGCAGTGTTAACTTATCTTGCCATTAATTTTAAGCTAATTGGCTTCTACTTCCTCCCTGTTGAGGACTTGTGCCTTTGCTCCCATGAATGTATGGCCATTCCCGGCATATTGTTTTTCACTGCAGGCAAATATAACGTGAGTTTCTTTTGTTTTTGCAATCCTGGTGGTCCCAGCTGCTGTTGTCCTGTCTCTGTGCATCTTTCTTTGGTTAAGTGTTTCCACATGTGCTTGCTGTGGGTGTACTGAGTATCTACCATTTCAGCTCTAATGTTCTGGTTTGGCAGCTGCTTGTACTTTGGGTCATTCTGTTTTTTGCATTTGCTTTGTACATCTCTGGTCTTTATCTTGGTTTCCTGGAGGGAAATATAACCCCAAAGTGGTGTTGTCACTTCTCCCAAGATGTTTACTGACCAACTCCAAATTTTAAACATGATGCTAGCATGTTCTGAAGAGAAAAGAGATTCTACAATCAGTAGTTTGGTGGTGGGCGAGGGTGTCAGGCTTGGGTATAAAAGGACCAGCCACCAAATATTGACTTTTTTATGCAAGGATGGGTCATGACTTGTTAAACACGGTCAGATAATCATCTATTGGTAAAGATATCCCATATCATTGGTGTACCATCATTATTAGCCAATATCAGCATTAAAATGGAATATATTTTTATTGGTTTTTACTTTTTACTTTTTTAATAACAACAAAAATTCGTGGCCACGAATCACTAGGGGTGTAAAAAATTATACACTGAAATATCATATTTTGTGATGCAATATCCTATCAATATTAAAAAATGCTGTATAGACAGTTTTACTATTGAAATCCCACAAGATTTTGTTCCATTAGTCCAGCATATATGAAAGTCCCTGTTATCCTGGAAGAACCTCATTTCCCAGCATTCCTTTCAGAGTCATGTAACTACTGTGCAGCTGCTGCTGCTACAGACTGACTTGCTTTGAAGTTGCTTATAATATGTCTGGTTTTAAGTTGTTGGTTAAGTTACCAAGTTGTCAGAAACGTAATTAGCAATATATTGGCTGGTTGCGTAGATTAGTATCAATTGATATTGAAATTAAGAGTTTGGCAATAAAAAAAAGCCAATATCAAACATCCACATCTATTGGTTTAAAGAAATTATTTGGAAATGCTATATTGTAAAGAACTTTGGTTTTTCAATATCAACAGATCAGAAAATGACAGAGATTCAGGTGGTCTGAATCTAAAATCTCAGCACATAAGAAAGCTTGAACCACTACTGGACGGTCGTGACCTTTGGCCCTGAAAAACACCATAATCAGTACAGCCTCATGTGCTCAGGGGTACCTTAGAAAAGCATTTTCTCTCAACATGGCTCAGCACCGCATCCAGAAAATGAAACTGGAGGCCTTACACCATCTCTGCGTGGAAAATTTAAAGTTGTGTCCATGCATGAGCACAAGCTGATCTCAGATGGACAGAGCTGACTGATGTGATCAGATGAGTCCATCTTTCAGGCTTTGGGACAAAAGTTGACATGTAATCCTGCAGGCTATAGATTCAGAGATATTTCTAAATGAATAAAGTTGGCCACAGAACACAATCTAAATAATTTCCTGTGTGTTGGAGGCCGGGACGAGGAGCAGACTGAACACAGCTGCAGGTGAAACACATTAGCACACAGCTGTTAAACAAGCATGTTTCGTTTTCTTTTTGTAAGCATCCTAATTTATTTTCACAAGATGAGTGATTTCTGGAGGCTAGCTTGTAGTTGTAGTACTCTGAACACAGATTTGGTGGTTTATCTCTCTGGCATGGAAATCTCCAGCCTCCAGGCTTTATTCTTTAACATATTGGAGCCTGCAGGAATTAGTCAAAACTTCTCCCCACATCACCTTTTCCATCACCTGCAGCCATGTCTACCTAGAAACCAGTCTGCTTGAACCAACATCCTTATCATTTAACTAATTCAACCCTGTGCAAGTCTTCTTTTATTTATTTATTTATCTATTTGAAGCTCAGAGAGGAATCGCTGTGCTTTCATGGTTGAAAACCCTTTGATCTTGCACTTTCTGAGATAAATATTCATTAAGACGATAATCTTGTCATCTCCTGTGTTTTTAAATTGCTTTTCATGAATATTTCCCTTTGACACGTTAATTCATGAGGTGGAAAGGTGGTTAGCAGGGTTGATGGGGACATAATGGGTGGATGATGTATGGTCCTCGTGGCAGCCTCCAGGCAGCCGCTCCGCTCTGAGTCTGAATGACTGACTGCTCGGCCTGAAAGTGAGACGACTGCCAAGTCTGCTGCTGCAGAAGCGGTGATTGCTCTTACCTGCAGCAGGAGAGGAGGAAGCGGGACGCTCAAGGATGCAGCTGTAGAGTCACATAGGGTGGGACAAATATTGATACACTGAAATATCGTGATTTTTTCAAAAGCCGATATCACATAGGCATTTAGAAACGCAGTATTGATCAGATTTCCATTCTGCTTGCTTCGATGCTGGACAGGACAAGTAAAAAAAAAAAAAAAAAAAAAAAGAAACGCAGTATTGATCTATTTTAACGAACAAAATCTCGCGAGATTTCGTGACAGAATAATGAAATCTCGCGGGAATTTACAAAATGTCACGTGATTTCGTTAGAGCGATAAAATCTCGCGAGATTAGTAAAATAGATCAATACATTAAATTAGATATTAACAATATTATGATATGGACAAATGAAAATATTGCAATATTTCAGTGTATCGATATTTTTCCCACCTCTATCATATAGTGATGCACGATAACATCAGCATTGATAAAGCTGTTTATTTTTTTTTCAAATTTTATTTGTTTATGGGCATTTATTTGTCACACCTATCTTACCTGAATCATCATTCTTTGTGAGTCAAAATCTAAATACATTCATTTAAGATTTAATTCTAAAAAGTGTGTCTTTTAGTCAGTTGTTCCATAAAAACATCACCACAAGTGTGGTGGTAATAACATTTTACAGTTTTTACCTAACTGTGCTAAAATGGTAGCGTTAGCATAAATAATCTTTTGGCTAGATAAGAGCTGTACAATGTTTTTATATGAATCTGAAGTTTTTGCACAAAAATCTTCAAGTATCTATAAACTACAAGCTGTTCGGTAATGGCACGTAATAAAAACATCATGTGACTTGTCCGTATAAATGAGGAAAAAAACTTGCTGTTCCAGTAATGAAAATGTCTGTCTTCCTTCTGTCCAGCATGTGCTTGAATGGCAGCACAAACTGACACAAGCAGTTAAAGAATCAGATTTAAAATAAACTTTATTGATCTAAAAACATTTAACGTGGTGGTAATGACTGCAATACTAAGGGACGGACATATTTATTTTAAAATTTAATAAATGGATTAGACATTTTTGTCAAATATGATAAGAAATCACTCATTCTATTGTATCTTAAGGAATTTATACAAAAAAACCACATTTCTTTAGTAGAAAGATAAAGCACTGCATATCTAAAACCTATTCTGGAGGCAGAGAGAAAACAATAAAATATCACCTTAAAAATTGAAAAAATGCTTTAATAAATGTGAAATATTAGACAGACATGAGAAATTTTGTACCATCACCACCGCCTTAACAGGCCCGAAATCAAATAAACACCCTTAATTGATAGTAACACAGGATATAAAAAACAATGAAACAGTTTTCACCTTTTGTCCTTAGGGATGTTCGATATTGGATTTTTTACTGATATCCGATACTGTCCAAGTCTTAATTACCGATATCAACCGATACTGATCTACGCAACCAGCCAACATGTGGCTAATTATGGTGTTTCTAACAACTTGGTAACTTATCCAACAACTTACAACCAGACATATTATCAGCAGCTTCAAAGCAAGTCAGTCTGTAGCAGCAGCAGCTGCACCGTAGTCACATGACTCTGAAAGGAATGCTGGGATGTGAAGTTCTTCCAGAATACGAACAAAATCTTGCAAAATTTTATTAGAAAATATCGGTCTAAAAAAAATTATATCAATATTTTTCGACATCACATTTTAATGACAATAATGGCCGATAACATTGGACATCCCGAGTTGTCCCTGTCAACATTCCCTCTAATTTTTTTATCTGCCTGATTAAACACAAACTCTTAGTTTTCCTTTGACATCAGACGTGAGCTGTGGTCACACAGCATCACTGGTTAAAACCTGAAATCACAAGTACGTCTTATTAAAATAATCAAATTACATCAGTAATTTTTGTTAGATTACTTTAAATATATGTTTGCACAAACCCTGGCAGAAATTCTTGGGCATTTTTCAGAGGGTGTAAATGATTAGAGGTTAGAAGCATTAACCTCTCCACCTCATCTTTAGCTCGGCTACATGCTTCTGCAAAGTAGCAGCACGTCAGCGTGAAGTGCTGAAGATGACATGAGATTGGCTGTGTGAGTAAAGATGTGTGATCTGGATCATATTATTGGCTGGACAGGGTTAGTCATTGGTCTACTGTACAGTAGTTACCCGCATGCTATCACCTTTAAAGGTGCATTGCGCAAGTTTAAATGTTAAATGCTATATTCTTCTTCCCTCCAGGTGCTCTTACAATTGCCTGATGTGTAGAATGAGCTGATCTTTCTTCACTGCGGTGGTCTTTAAGACTGTTTCTGAACGTCAAGGTGAGACTTTCGGGTACGAAACCTCTAGGGGGTGTTTGTGGGGGAGACGAGCTGAGTGTTCTCGTTTGTCTGGTTGTGCTGGTGTCGCATATTCCGCCACCGCAGGTTTGCACATGTTGAGACAACACTAACTGCTGCTAAAAGATGGAGAACAGGTGCCTCTCAAACCCCAACCCAGACTCCAGTAAGACAAAGAAGAAAAGTTTTGTTTTGTGTGACAAAGAGAGCCAAACTGGAGTCTGACAATGCTGGTCCCTATACTCAAAAACTGATTCAAGCCCCCTCTTAATGCCGCCTAGAGGCGGGCATATTCAGCTGCGTAATAATGATGTCATGATGCACATGTCACAAGACGTCTACAAAGGTTCCACTGGTGGAAAGAAAACTGGTTCAAAAACTGGGCCAGTTGAACCAGTTCAGCATCGGTGCTTCTTTAGTGGCAAAGAGGACTATTGGGCCTTTTCCATTGCAGCTGCACAGGGTACGGTGCAGCACAGGCATTGGACGATGTCGAAGTGTTAGTGCTGTTGTTGTTTTCTCTGTGGCTTGTAGTCACCGAAAACAGAGACAGATATTTTTAGAAGCATGTATGACGACAATTTCCTTTGACCAATTACTGGAGAGCCTTCAGATGCGTCACGTTTTGTGTAGGTTCAGCACGGTTGGGGCTAGCTCTGAAACAGGTGTGGAGAATCGTAACGGCTCGTATCGTGTTTTCCCAGAGGAAACACAAATAAAGTGTGCCGTGTGGAAGGGTTATAAAAATGTGCAGTGGAAAAGGCCCACATGAGACTAGATGCTGGTTTAGTGGGCCCTGGCAATGCCAGGCCTCATGTGGGTGAAGTGTCAACAGTTCCTCCATGATGAAGGTACAGATGCTGCCCCAGACCTGAATCCAGCTGAGGACATCATGTCTGGTTCCATCCACTGCAGACTGTCCAGGAGTTGACCGATGCTTTAATCCTAGTCCGGGAGGCAATCCATCAGGATGCTGCCCCATCAGAAGCATGGCCAGGCGATGTAGGGAGGTCCTACAGGCAGGTGGAGGCCACGCTCACTACTGAACCTCATCAAGACTCGTCTGAAGGAACTTTCGCTGACGTCTGATCAGCCTGCAGTGTGAGTCTGGTTCTGAATCCAGACATCATTTTGAATTGCATTTATCATTTTTATGTGATTTTGCTCTCAACGCACTCTACTACAGGTACTACCCAAAAAATTAGAATATCCTGAAAAAGTTAATTTATTCCTGTAATTCAACCTAAAAGGTGCACTTTACATATTGTATAGATAAATAATATGCAAATCAGTATATTTCAAGCTTTTATTTGTGTGGATGTTGCTGATTAGGACTTGCAACTTCAGAAAACCTCAAATTCAAAAACTAAAAACTTAGAATATTGCATGAAATCAATTATAAAAGGATTTTAAAAGCAACAACAGTCGGGCCTCCTAAAATAAAATCTTGCATCTGTACTTAGTACTTGGTGGGGGCACCTTTAGCATGAATGACTGCCTTAACCCGGTGTGGCATGGATGCTACCAGCTTCTGGCATATCTCAGCTGTTATGGAAGACCAACATGCTTCCATCACAGCCCTGAGCTCTTCTTTATTGTTTGCTCTCTTCCCGTTCAGCTTTCTCTTGACGATGCCCCACATGTTTTCAATGGGGTTCAGGTCAGGTGGGTTTGCGGGCCAATCCAGCATGGTGATCCATGGTTGTTGAAGCAGGATTTTGTAGTTTTGGCAGTGTGGGCAGGTGTCAAGTCCTGCTGGAAGATGAAGTCTGCATCCTCATACAGCTGGTCCACTGAAGCATGAAGGTCTCCAAAATGTCCTGGTAGACGGCTGCATTTATGCTGGACTTAATGAAGCTCAGAGGACCAACACCAGCAGCTGACATGGACCCCAGGTCATCACAGACTGGGAAACTTAACACTGACCATCTTCTCCAGGCTGCTGTCAGCCCTCCGGCTTCTACACCGTTTTCTTCCACTTAACTGTCCATTAATGTGCTTTGAGACACTCAGAGAACATCCAGCTTCTTTTCTATCACTTTTTGTGTCTTTCCCACCTTGTGCAGGGAGTCAATGATGGTTTTCTGCACAACTGTCAGATCAGCATCTTCCCCATGATTGTGAATTCTTCTAAACCAAGACAGGGGCCGTTTCTCAATATGCGTACTTTTGCGGACTTGCATTCTTGTGTACTTTTGAAACATCATCAGTAGAGGTCCAAGTACTGTTCCAATTCAAAGAACGCATCAAGACAAGTACGCTCCATATTCCCGGATGTGTACTTGCTCCGCCCACTTTTCCGAGTCTGCATTGGAGATGACTTTTGTGGACTTCAGACACCTTTCTATCCCATAAGGCATTGCGGCATAACAATGGTGGAGGAGAAAAGTAATTGCTATAAGTGCTGAAAATACTCATTATTTTACGTAACGTTGGTTTTATATAACTTTTCTACAACAGAGTTGTTTTACTTCAACTTCTTGGTGGTTTGATAAATTTTAAACCGTTATTAAAAGTGACTAGCGGTTTCACAAACGGGCTGAACAGCTAACGGTAGCTAACAGTAAGTAAGACGGTTGCGCAGATTAGCTGTCTTTAACTGCCACATTCGAGCAGGGTTATTGTTACTTATCATTTTAGTATTAGATATTTGTTATGACACAACTTCAGCAACGTCTTTGACGTAATCAACTATGCTTCTGTTCCAAATGTGCAACGAGTGTACTTGCGTCCTTCCGTCCTCAGAAGTCTGTACTTCCAACAAGTCCATACTAGCAAGTACACAAGTTTGTTCTTTGCGAACTTGGTATTGAGAAACGGCAAGGGACTTTTTTAAAGGCTCAGGGTACTTATGGAGGTGTTTTGGATTACTCACCTGATTAGAATGTGACACTCTGAGCTACAATACTGGAGCTTTTCACAGTATTCAAATTGTTTGAGTTTTAGAATTTGAGGTTTTCTAAAGCTGCAAGTCCTAATCAGCAACATCCAAACAAATAAAAGCTTGAAATATATTGATTCACATATGATTTATCTATACAATATGTAAATTACACCTTTTAAGCTGAATTACAGAAATACAAAAACTTTTTCCAGATATTCTAATTTTTTGGAAATTAGTACCTGCATATACTGAATGAAGATTTTCTACTGCAATAATTCAGTAGTTGAGATCTAAGATGTGTTATGTGCAGTTTCATGTTGCATGCATGCTTTATTTAATCCCGTGTTTCTGCAGCTATGACCTGTTTTGAAACTGTCTTGTCTTGGAGAAGAAGGCACTGGGAGGAAAAGCTGCCGTGAAGGCTGAACTGAAGAGTCCTCACAGCTGTCTGGCCTGAGGGGAGGAGGAGCAGTCAGCAGGGGTCACTGTTGAACTGAAGCAGACTGGTTCTGCATCACCCTCTTCTCCCTGCTGTCAGAGAAAAAGTAGCATAGCAGAGCTGGAACAATAACTTGGTTTAATATCTAGGTCATGCAAAATCTTCTCATCTTGGCAAAGAGAATATTTATTGACCGGGGGCGAGCGACACGCAGCGAAGGCTGTTGTCAATGGATAGATTGGGGATGAATAATCAAGTTGTGGGCTGCCTCTGCATGACGGGGACATCCACAGTAATTGAGGTGTTACATTATGGAAAGGGACAAAAGGAAATATGAGAAGTGTGATGGCTGGGAAGAACACGTTTGTTTCATGTGGCAGGTTTGCAGGCCGTGGCAGTGAAGGCATGATGAGAGGTGGTTTGCAGTCCTTTCTGAGGAGATCGTAGCCGTCAGGTGAAATCCTGACGCGACTTTCATTGCTGCACATATTGCACAGCAATGCCACGTGCTTTAGCATTTGGGGATTACTGAAGTCAAAGCATGTGCAGAACTTTTTGTTCACTGACATAATTAGAAAATGTATAAAAGTTTCAAATGCCAGCAGGGAAGCAAATGTCTTTCCTAATGAATAAATAGATGAAAAGATTTTAAAGGAATAGGAAAACTCTCCGCTGTATTGTGGCGTAAAGCTCAGATTTTTTTTGTGTGAATCTTGAAACAATTCACTGAAACCTGAAACTATATGTGCTCTGATTGAACCATGACGTCAAAGATGTGCTGAGGCTTAAGCATGGAGCATTTCAGACATTTTACGTTCACTCTTTGTGTTTGGCTGTGTCCAAATTCGTGGGGCTACGTTCTTTGAAGGCCGAATTTAAAGACCACTTACGTCACAGAGATGCGACCAAGGCTCTACACATTCGAAGGCTCCTACAAATGTGGCCGTATTTTCCCCAGATTTTAAGGACAGTCTGATTCTTTGTGGCTAATCCTTTCCCAAGATGGAACGGGACTGGGAGACTGAGATTAATCTAGTACAAGGATCTGGTCTGGTCAAGAGAAAGGAGAGAACAAAAACATTTGTTTAAAGGAAAGAAATATTATTTTTTTATTATATTATAATATTTTATTTTTATATGATTTCATTTATGATAAACAAGTTCACATTCCAGTCTTATATTTGCTGCTATTATCCATGAAATTAGCTAAAGTTTACATGAGACTCTAAAAGACACACTGCGTAACTTTTAGACCTTAAAACCGCGGGTGTTTTGAACGCGCATCATGTCCATGATCATGTCGGATTCAGTAAAGAAACACAAGGAAACATTACCAGAGAAGGAGAGGAACAGAAAGAGAGGAAGGGGCAGAACAAGAGTCAAGATAAGACTGTCTTTTACTGGCTGGAGTAAATCGCGGTACAGCTACGATGCAAGATGGATGCTAGTTTAGCCGCCGATGGGGGGTCACTGAGAAAACTGCTAAAAGTTCCGTTGGGTGACTTTAAAATCTTGTAAATTTTACAAAATAAATTTACCTGGATTCAACTTTCTCTCAGCCGGAGAAATAAACCATGCCGACAACAATGATAAAGCTGCTGTCTAATCTCTAAAATCAGCGGAACAATGAGAAACTTTTTGAAGCTGCATTCTTGTCTCAGTTTAGCGTCATCACAGTTTGCTAGGCAACGAGAGATATGCCGAGGAGATCATCCGAATTCTCAGCCTGTCACTCCCGTCTTACACGGTCTAAAGCCCCATTCTGACGGGATTAGTGTTACCTAGGCACCACATGTAATAAATAAATTACCTCCTGACGTCTGTTTTTTCTGTTGCGCAGAGATTTAACTGAAATTCACAGACATCTCGCAGATATGTGAACACGCTGCGTATCTTCTCATACGAGCTGCATTTCCATCAGCAGCGCATGATCATTCAGAGACAAACGCATTGATATACTGTAATTTGCAGAACTTGCACCATGTCCACATGTTAAAAATTAAGGTTTCTCACTGCGGGAAAATACCAGTTACAGGTTTTTCATTAAAGGCATATGCCACTTCTGGGTGAATCTCAGCTTCCCCCTGCAGCCCCTTGAGTTGGACAAGTGGACAGAAGCGTTTTCTAGACGACCCAGTCATTCTCTGAATCTGGCAGCACTGACTTTAGCTTAGCTTAGCGTAGTTGCTGTAATTGGGTGGTTTCTAATAGCATCACTTGGAAAAAGTGAACTAATAAACTTGAATTTCTTTCCAATTATCTTTCGTGACCCGCACATTCTGATCGAGTACAAACAAGAAGCTGATTTCACATTAAAAGACTGACTAGGCGGCATTCAATAGGGAACTATATGCTGCGGAAGTACAGGTGAATCATAGGCGAAGCACCGCGGATAGTAGCAAAGGCAGCATGCATGCACAGCATTCGGTGGCAACCTTGTTTACGAAAGTTGGGGATGCTGCACATGCGTGCTGCCTTTGCTATTATCCGCGGTGCTTCGCCTCTGTACTTCCACGGCATATAGTCCCCTATTGAATGCCATCTAGTCAGTCTTTCGATGTGAAATCGGCTTTTTGTTTATACTCGATCAGAATGTGCGGGTCACGAAACATAATTGGAAAAAAAATTTGAGTTTATTAGTTCACTTTCGCCAAGTGATGCTATTAGAAACCACCCGATTACAGCAACTACGCTAAGCTACAGTCAGTGCTGCCAGATTCAGAGAATGACTGGGTCGTCTCGAAAACGCTTCTGCCCACTTGTCCAGCTCAGGGGACTGCAGGGGGAGGCTCAGTTTCACCCAGGTTTCACCCAGGCCATAAAGGCCTGTACATGAGTGGTGAAACTACCCTTGATCACTCCAACTTAAAAGCTTTCTAAAATTATATAACATAACATGATATTTAAGATAATAATTTGGAAGGAAAACCTATTTTCAGCCTCCATTCTTCACCAAAAAGGAAATGAAATGCGTCCGGGAAACAAAAATACCACCAAATCACGTATCATTTCTGTCCAGATCACAGAGATCCCTGTTTGCATTGGAAGAGTATCAGAGGACCTCGGAGTTTAGCAAATGGGCTATATGCATGACTCCACTACTTTCTGATTTAGTAGTGCTCCTCTGTTTCTTGTATTTCATAATTGGACGAACTGATTAATCCAGGTGTGTCTGGCCAGTTACTGAGGTCAGACACACCTGGATTAATAAGTTTTTCCAGTAATGAAAGACAGGAAACAGAGGAGCACTGCTAAATTCAGGAAGTGGTGGAGTCGTGCATATAGCCCAAACTTGTGTGGGCATTATGACACACGTGATTAAAATCACAGTCTCTCTCTGTAACTATTACAAATTACATGTGGTCCCTATATAATACTAATCCCATCAGAATAGGACTGAAGAAGGACCTGACCGAGTAGGACGTGTCCTTTGAAGGACGTAGCATTTGTCTCCATCCTTTATGCATTTCGTTAGTTTTCCTTCCTGCTGTGGCTTGACCTACACCTGGTTTTAGTTCTGTTGATTTCTCATCTTTTATTCTCCTCCTCTAATAAACATCTGGTTCTCATCCATCATTACTTCTCCATGCCATATACTCCTTTTTTTTATTTAGCATTTTTGTTGTCTTTGTGTTTTCCTCTGTGTAGGGTTTTCCACCTGTTCACTCTGGAGTTGATGTTTGGACTATCTTTACTTTTGGCTTCCATTTGAATAAATCAAGGATTTCCTCTCCTGCAGCCTTTTGTTGATAAAGTCTCCCCTCATCCCTTGCACCTGACTGCATCCTGCTTTTGGGTTCTTTTCTGAATTATGTACAAGCCCTGTCCAACATTAGTACAACTTCTGTAAGCTCTGAGAAGGTGAAATGTAAATGATCAGATTCAGGGGTCAGGATCTGGAAGTCAAGTCATCACCTACCCTTTGTCACGTTCCTGTAACCTTTCTTGAAGAGTGTCAGCAGAGATGGGACATTTTAGACCACCTAAAGAGGCCTCAGCCATGGGGATAACTGGTGCTGCGAAGGGGTGGAAGTATGAAACCATGTTTATTCAAAACCTCTCCGGCTGCATCACTAATCCTAGAGACACTTCAGGATATGATAAAGAAAGATACAAGTGCCCTGTGGAGATAAAGCTATGTTCAACTGGTGTTAGTCATTTACCAGATGCCCTGAAGGATGTTATAAGAAAGATGTAGGTGGTTTGTGAGCTAAGATCTCAGAGTGTCTGAATTTGGACACAGCCTCACAGTCTTTGTAAAACCTCATGCTGGGCTTACACCAAACAATTTTTACTGTCACAAACTTAAGACTGGAAGTCTTTAGTAAATCTCAGAAGTTTTACTGGAGTCGCGGTGCGCCCCGCGGCCTTGATCCTTAGAGGCGTTATAGAAGATGTTTCTTTCAACAATTTTTGCAGTATTCGAGAAAAATGGGTTCACTACTCCATACGCTATGATTAATTAAAAGCTTTAAATATATGAATATTATTCAACATCAGCTGTGAAAGTAATGCTGCTGAAAAAAAAACCCGCCAATCATCTATGCATTACCTACATTTTTCATTTGTCTACCGGCTCGTCAATCACTTTTACTACCGTAGTAAGAACGAGTAATCGGCGAAACTGATCAATGAGAGTGATTGATTGGCGAGAGTAATGCTGCGACCCGGGAGCCGCATGCACTCGTCTGATGTTTCCAGCAGGTAGCCAACATCATTCTGCTTGCAGTTAGCAACATTCAGACAACTACATTCCATTTACTTGTGTTTGTGACATGATGAAGAATCTGTACCTGCTGTCTGCTAAACACCGGAGTGGCTCGTGCACGTTATTCTGTGGCCAAAAGAGGAAGCTGTAAATCTAGAAAGTTGGTCTTGCACATGTGCATTATTCAAAAACTTGTTAACAGTCTCTGCTTTCTGAAATGCCGAAAACATCTTCTATAACGCCTTTAAGTTTGAGATGGTAATCTGCGCTTATTTTTAGCAATCTTTTCCTAGTCTTGGGCTTGCGACAATATCAAACATGTTTGATATTATCGCAAGTCACAGTGATGCAACACAATCAACAACCAATAGCTAGATGAACTCTGATAGCAGTGGAAACAGGTCTGACCTCCAGAACCGTCAAAGCCACTTGCGTAGCCAGAACAAAAATATTAGGTGTGCACCAGCAAATACTGGGTTTGCCAAATCTATCTTCAAAAGTGTTCCACCTCCACTTACATTCAAATACATTATTAACACAAAACGTCTCCATGTGTGCGTTCTATCAGTAATAGTCAACAGTAGTTTACAGCAGGTTACACATGTGGCATGTGCCGAATAGAAAGAGCACACTCCCCCCCCCCCCCCCCCCCCCCCCAAAAAAAAAAAAAACTAACAAAAAAAACTAACAGTTATTGCTTCCCAATAAGACCAACATAGTGAAATATAACACACTCATGCGCGTGGAGCCATAACTTATCCATTCCTGATCAACAACTGTTTAACCATCTGAGTACCACTTAGCTTAGTAGCAGTAAAAGACAACCACATCGCTGTTTACCTGCGCGTAGCTCTCAGTTTAAAGGGGAAGATGACGGGTTGGCGCATTTATTGTCTCATCAGTCCAGCTTCTCCGCGGGCTCTTTTTCAAAGATGAGCGGGAGATGCTGTTCAGTCTCTCTGTGAGCATCGTAGCTCTGCTGGTGGATTAATCCTGTAAACAGCTGTTCCGCAGCGCTACTTGGAACAGGCAGTTACCTGACTGCACAGTAAACAGTCCATGTTGGGAAAAACATTTTTGTCACGAGTCTATCACTTCCATTATGAATGGAAACTGATGTCCCCAGTCCACTTTCCATTTAATGAGTTGCACAAACAGTTAGTTCAGAGACCTCCAAACCAAGTCCATAAAGCCTGCTCTGCACGCGTAATGCATTCAGCTGGTGAAACAGGTACTGACGCAGGCAGCAGGGAGGCAGCAGCCTCATTATTCTGTAAGAGTAACTCCGAAAATGGCTGTTTAGGTCGACCAGCTGTCTGTCAAGGACCAGGAAACTGTTTCATCGCTATTAGCAGCAGTTTGCTGGGTGAGTCTGACCTACAGTCAGGGTGTGCCAACTGCCACTGTGGGTTGCACCGGCACACCCTGGCACTCCGGTGGCTACGCCATTGACTCAGAGTTGCAGAATACGTTGACCAGAGCCATGGAAATACAGAGTTGCGACATGCGTTGACTTCAATGTAAAAGCGGTCACGTGACTCACGGAGAATGCCAAGCGAACCCCGCGCTGTCATATCTGACTGCAGAACACACAGCAGCAATCAGATTACTGACAGTTAACACTAAATAACCATCGGTGCTGCAGACATGCTGCCGACTGAATGTCCTCGGCTACAGAGCAGATTATATTTAGCATTTTTAGTGTTTTAGTTTACTGTTTTTAACGTTTTATCTGTTTTTATACAGTGTCTTTGTGCACTTTGATAAGGTGCTTTCAAATAAAACGTATTATGATGATGATGATGGGAACAAATTGCATGATGGGAAAAAATACTGAAAGAATCGTCTTGTAAATAGTGACCCTGCAAGATTCTGTCTTTGTAAAATCTCAGTCTGAAACTAAAAACTGTTTTTAGATTGAGCTGGTGTGAGATGGTGGCCTTCCAGGAGTCTTTTCCAAATCTTTAAAAAGTCCTCTAATGTAAGGCTGGCATAAGGCTGATACTAAAAACTGTCTTTAGATGTGAGCAGATGTGAGCTGATAGTCTTTCAAGAGTCTTTTTCCAAATCTTTTTAAAGTCTTCAGATGTAAGGAAGCACCTGGGTCAAGCCTCATTAGCTGAAGTGGCAGCACAGCCTGTTAGCCCAGTGGTGCACATAGAAACCTGGAATGAACTCAACGGCGGCTTTGTTGGTAGGAATTTTGACACTGAAGAATGGTGGAAGGCAAAAGGACACGATAAAACACTAAACAGAGTATGAAAAACAGTTTGTTTAAACAAATTGTTGGACATCATGCTGTAATTGAAAGTAAAGGTCATAAAACTGCTATTGAATAAGAGAAGTGTGTGGGCTGCCATTTGCAGGGAGTTTAGTTCAAATGAAAATGTAAACAAGAAGAGAACAACAGCTGCAGGTGAGATATTTCTATTATAATCTGTAGTTTTTTTTACATTGTTTCTATTTAATGTTATTTGATTTCATAGATTTTGTGGAAGAACATTAAAATGCAAATACAGAGGCCAGGAGAGAACGCTCCAATACCTGTGGGGGTCCTCCACCAAGTACTGACAAAACTGAGTTGGCAGACTCAGTGAGTGGAATAATAGAGGACCAGCAACCTCTGGATATATACCAAATGATGACCATTTGGACAGTGAACATAAAGACCTGAGCACAAATAGTAAATATACCATAGAAAGTAACGTAGTTACCTCATTCTTTATCTATATTCAATTCTAAGGACCATGTGAGCTTTTGTATCTAACAGTGTCATTTTCCCAGAGGAAATGGCCCAACTCTGCTGGAAGAGCCAGTGCAGAGCGACTGCACGCACCACGTTTGGTATCATCTCCCAGAGGAAAAAATGCTGCCACCACCTTCCAGGAAAGACCGAAAAGGATATCCATGCATGAACAGCTGGCCTCAGTATTTCATGAGCAGAAAATGAAATATCTGAAGGACGGAAAGCATGACTGGAAATGAGAATTCTACGTGTTGAATTGGATACAAAATTAACGGGGCGACGGAGGATTCTCCATTTTTGGAGGCCATTGTTCGAAGTTGGGCTACGTACGCAACATGGGTAGAACTTGCTGGCTACATGCTGGCATTCCGACATACTGTCATTTCAACATGCCACCATCCCAAAATCCCGCTATTCTGGCACACAAACGTCCCACCATTCCGACAAGACTTTAGGAAACCTGTGTTAATAAGAGTCTCTGACTCGGTGCTGTCCTATGCTGAACTGCAAACGATGAAGAGAGCCTCATTAGGAGTTTAGCTTCTGCAAATGAATAAATATTTGCTGCCACAACACAATTTTGTAAAATGTCAAGTAATGAAATAGAGTTTTCCCTTCAAACCCTCCAAATATGAAACTGCAGTGCGCTTGCATATAAACAGAGAGGATACCAGACGGATACAATGATGGCAAATAGTTAATTACTTATCTACAATATATATTAAAAACATATTAAAAACACAGGATGCGGGACAAACTGTTTCATAACAGCACACTTAACATAGCGCCCACAAGCTTTGTGTAGTGGTCAAAAAATGCTGGCTACCCAGCCCTCATCTCTGGCAAAAGCACCCGTGTGACTGTGACAACTCATTTGACAGCTCAACGTGTCACTGATTACCACCACGTGACCCATGCTACACATCACCATGACAACCAAAATTAAACGAACAATCAACCCCGTGATCAAACACCAAAACGCTATTTATGGCTCCTACAAGCATCAAAATGCAGAGGATTGTTTTACATGAACAATGTTGATACCCAGAAGCGCGCAGCGGTCTGCTGTTCACACATCACACAGAAAAACACTCCCGGCATAAGTTGACAGACCGCGACGCACGTGCACGTGGTGTCAATCAGGCATAAAGGCTTTACAGATACTGTATTATAAACTTCATAAATAATGAGGACAATGGCCCTCATTTATCAAACGATCGTACGACGAAAATCTGTGCGTACGACCATTTCCACGCAAGACTCGGCATTTATCAATTTGAACGTGATCGTAGGATACGATCAAATCTCACGACAGCTCTGAGTTCGTGTACGCAAGTTTGCGTCAGTGAGGGTTTGCAGCAGCGCAGCAGAACATGAAAATATTTATTAACCAAACCGCAAGCTGTCATTTAAACATAAGTATTACTTCGTTCACGAAGAATGAACCCATTTGTAAAGAAAAAGAAAAAGGAAAAAGGGACTGTAGAACGTAGCCTATTCCCTAAATTGCAAAAATAGCTGCGACTGAATTTAATTCCTCCATTTATCTCAACAAATTATTAAAATCATTAACATATAGTTTTAGGAGACAAGTGCTTTTCACTCTTCGTGCATCTCCTCACCCCGCTGGTAAACCTGCACATAGGAGCGCAGGTAGGCATCAGTACGCACACACGCGCAGGTGCCCAGGTGGAGCGCTGCTTCGGCTGCAGGAAGGCAGGTGGGTGTCGGACGGTCCGACTCGGACCCGGCGGGATGAAACGCTGCTTTAGACTCTGAGGAAATCTACAATACACTCCTGTCCTGTGCAGTGCTGCACATCGCTCGGACCGCTGGAGAGTTTTGATACGCAGTCAGAGGAGAAGATGCGCCGGCAGCCGCCCTGCAGCCCCCACTGGGCTAAATGGAGAAGACCGCAGCTGAGCCGTCATTTCTAATAACTAATCTATACGTTAAAGTTGTATAAGTGCTGAGTCAGTAGACTGTCCCTTAGTTTTGCAAATGCAAGTTATCATTTTTCTGTTCCTGTCCGGTTCAGGCTCGAATCTGACCGGCATCCACCTGTCACCTGTTAGAGCGCATGGAGGGGGGGCGGTGAAACATCTTTTGGTGGTAAGTTTCATATTGGACCACTTTTTCTTGACCCATTGACTAAAGAATTGTGACGTTGCTATCGGATGTGGGCTATTATTAAATTTCACAACTAATAAAACGAATAAACCATATCAGCCAGGCCTAGATTGAGACTTTTATTAATATCTCAGCCGGAGTCGTTCACACCGGTGAGGCTGACTGATCCTCTTCCGTGCAGCGTTTTTCTGCACGTCTCTGACTCCGGTTTTTAAGCTGCCAAACAGCACCTCTTTCATCTTTGTCACCTCACAAACGAAGAATTCTGTCTTGATCCCCCCAAAAGTTTCTTTTTTGGCAGAATCTCTCCTGGTTCAACCTCGCCGGGTGAAGCCTCATCATTATGCATGTTTAAGGGCGTAACCGTGGGCGTGACATTTAAATGACGATGGACTTCAGCTGTGGAATTTATCAAGACTCTTTTGTTCGTACGACGAGATTGGTCCGATACGAACGTTTTAATAAATCACACGTGGGTCCAATCGTACGACCATTTTTACGATCAGATGTGCGACCATTTCGACGATCGTTTGATAAATGAGGGCCAATGTGTTTTTAGTGGATGCGTTTCACCACAACTGCCACACTTTGACAACTGTCCCCCGCAGGCTCCTGCAAGCGGTTCTCCTGAAGCTGGTGACGGAACTCAGTTTGGAGAAGCGGAGGACTTTTTTTTTCAAATAGGCTGTTTTTAAAATACGGGAAATTTACAAAGTCCAGAGAGAGAGACGACAGGGGACCAGGAAAGGTTGGCGGAGGACGTCTGATCCCCCTGGCTGGGGGCTCAGGAGATGGTGGTAGTGGAGAAACATGGCTCGGGAGTCGGAGGATGGTTGTGGACACCAAGAGGAGGCCAACGGCCAGAGGGGAGGAGCGGCTGCCGGGCCAGGGGAGGGCTGTGGAGTCCCGAAGGTGCCTATGGCCAGGAGTGCCGCCGCCAGGGGGAGGGGTCACCACAAACTGGGATGGATCCACTATGGACCGGGATGGATCCACAGCCAGTGAGGGCGCCAGCTACCGCGAGCGCCCTTTTTTTGCATTTTAGTCCTTTTATTTTATTACTTTTATTTGAACATTTATTTAGCCTATTTTTCCACTTTTATTACTTTAGTACTACTTTTATTTATTTTATTTCTTTAATAAAGTTCTTATTGTTTTTATTCAGTACCTGCTGGCAATGGCTTCCCTTTCTTTCCCTCCTCTAGCAGAAGTCGCCGGTATCTTAAAGAACCACCTGTGACACTAGGGGCGCATTCACAAAGCCTTTTTGATTTGAATCAGAGTCCGTTTGCTCGGAAAGTCCGCTTCGTTTAGGGGAGTTGTGAATGCACAGACTCTGATCCTGATTCTGACTCTGATGAACAAACAACCGGACTCGGCCCGCCTGCAAACGCAGGTCTCGGTCCGATTCAAGTGAATCAAAGACCGGAGGTGGACTACAAATTGCATTGGCATTGTGGGTCAAACGTTGGACAATGTGGGTAAACGCCACGACAACAAACACACGTGAGGGACTGCGGTACTTATAAGATGGCTCGTGGTCAGATGTGGAGTTACGAGGAAGTAAAAGCTTTAATCGATATTTGATCTGATGAAATAAAAATCCAGCTCCTCGAAAAAAAAGTAATCTCGCTTTGTGGAGGAAACAGAAGTTGTGAGAACTTTCTTGTACGTGCGTCTATCCTCACCAACAGAGAATCCGAAAGCAGCACCACCTGAGATTGTGTAATATCAACGCAATCTCGGTCCGGGCTATCACCCCCGCCCCCAACCGAACCGAGTCCCCAAACGGACCGAGACTCGCGGACTATGCTTTCTGAATGCGCCCTGGGAGTCTGCGGGGAAATGGGTTAAAATACGGGAGTTTCTCAGCCAAAAAGGGAGACTTGACAGCTATGAAGAAGGATGTTTATCGACCATCCTGGAAGTAGCGGCAGCGAGCGTGCAGCTACGCTGACAGTGTTTCAGGAGCTGGATTGTGGTTGCAACCATTCAGGCCATGGTTGCTGGATGCGGTCATTCTTACTGGTTACAGACGCGCTGAGTGAGGTCATGGACTCTCAGCGACTGGGCTGGTCGGACTGGTCACAGCCACTCGACCTGGATCACGGCCAAAAGTAAATGCGAATAACCAGATAGCAAAAGATGTAATATTAACGTTGAGCTACACTGAAATAAGGTTGATTTTTGGTTTATGTTAAATCATGAATCGACCTCTTGCTTTTCAAAGTTGAAAAAAAGACATTGAAACAACATTGTATTATAGTAACACTTTTCATTGAAAAGAAAAAAATCTGTTTAAAAGTAAGCTAAAAATTAGATGACCCATCTGAGATTCCTGCTGAAATGTTAGATGCTGGATAATTGATTAATTGTTTATGTTTAATGATCAGTTGTGAATGAATGAATTTTTACAGTGGTGGGTAGTGGTGGTATGAGCAAAGGGTCAGAATATGCACTGATTTTTTTTTCTATCAAGTTTTAAGAATTATTTTAAGTCATTGTATGGAGAGTGGACAGATTAACCAGGTGATTACTCCTTTAACTGAACTCACAGGACAATAGTACTTGTTCTTTCGTTAAAGTATTGGTGAAATGAAGGAGTTTCCACCACATGTAATGAGGACCATGAGGCACAATAGTGTCAGGTGGGTTGGTAGCAGCACCGAAGCAGCGACTGCTTTTGGCTCCGGATAGTTCATTATGTCCCATTATGATGACGTTCTTGGTGTGTTGCGGTTTCGGTTGGGATATTCTAATTGATTGCAATTATGAATACAGGGGTAACTGTCTGCTCACACTTGTATACAGGTTATTTCTAATCTTCAAGGAAGCAGAATATTGACCTTAGCCCGAATCATGGTGGCAAATAAACGTAGTCCATGTTAGATAACATTTGTCTTTTGGCTTGGTGTTGAATCAGTAATGACGACACATAAAAATATTCAGGTGGTTATAATACATAGTAGGCTGCATTAAAACTTCAGCATTTTGTTCTAAAATAAAAATATGCCTGCAGCTGAAAGAGTTAAAAAGCTTTTTCAGAAATATTCACATGTACTCCTTTTTCTGCTGCCCCCAAATTCAACTCAATGAAGACACACATTTGTAGGATGGGGCTGTGATCTGGACACTTCCTCATAAATCAGACGACCATTTATCCATTCTCGGTGACAGTGATGTAACAGTTACTCCTCACTACACGAGGAGGAGGATCTTATAAGGAGCCTTGATCAATGAGGTCTTTTAAAAAAGGCTTTGTGACTAGAATACCAAGAACGCCTTGGGTGGGGGGTGGGGGGGCTTACTGCTGCAGGCGAAGAGATCTGTCTTTAAACAAACACAGGACAATCAGGGGCAGATGAGGCCAAAGTGGTCCGAACGAGGTGGTTTCAGGGTGTGAATATTCATTACAAAGATACTGGAGGCCCGGCTAACCTCTTCAACCCCATTCTGTTGCTTAGTTTTGGTGCATTAGAATCAACTTTGCTCTCTTTTACCTCTTGTCTTCATAAGATGTGCTGGTTACTGGCTGCAGGCCATGAGATCTCTGCATGCTCCTAAGATATAAAAAGTCCCAGACTGCAGCACTCTGTAGTTTCCATGGTGAAGTAAGGCCAGAAAACAGTCAGTTCTTTGGTATTTTAGCAATAATTTCATATAATTTAAACCAAAACTAAAGATCAGAGCTCAAAGAGAAGTGCAGACTTTTAGTCTTCTGTTCTGTGACATGAATGTAACTTTCATGTTTGTGTTTTAAGTGCGTGACTTGGACTTTCTTTTCATCAATATATATTTATTAAGCTTTTTACATAGAAAGCAAACCCTCAAAACAAGACACAGTACAAGGAAAGAACAAGGGGAAGAAAATAGACACAAAACCAAAAAGTCCACAGTGGTAATAAAGAAAAACGTCTTATACAGAGTAAGGATAGGCCCATACATTGGCCAGCCGATACGTCAGGTGTGTTGCCAGCCCCGTCCCCCCAGCATGATTTACAGACAGGCATCTATACAGGCAGCAGTTTTATATACTGTATATACAGATCTGGGCATGAAAAAGTTTCTCCTTTTTCTGCCAGAAGTGGTGCAGTAATAGTGCACTCTTACTGCACTATCACTGGCTGAACGATTTGTCCCACGAATACGTCATCACGCACGGTGTCCAAACTTGGCGTGTGGAAACGTCCTTGTTCTGGGCATTCATTTATGCTCTGAAGTCGTTTTCCCCTGGGCACACAGGCGTTTCTCTGTGCGAATGAATTAGCAGACAAGTTGCTGGTATGTCGCTGGCAGTCGGCAGAAAGGGGAACTTTTTCATGCCCGCATCTGTATCTGTGGTGTGTGGTATACCCCGTATACTCACTAGAAAAAGTCCCAAATTACCGTAAAACCACTGAAAAATGCGCACAGATACGTTATCAGCATGGTTTTTTGGCATAACTTCCCCATTCAGGAGTTCACCTTTTTTAAAGCGGCACTTTCAGACCAGACAGGGTTTCTGTCAATCATGAACCCTCATGTTAACTACTGAGTCTATGACGTACTGTGCAAACTAGTTTTAAGGAAGCAGTGAGGTTGAATGATGTCACGACCCGACAACACTAGTCTGCTGAGAAGAAATGCGTTGTAGATGAGACCTTGATCTGGCCAGCCTTGTACAGCGAGAGTCAGGGTGAGGGAATTTGAAACAGGCAGTCTTGGTTAGAGCGGAAAAATCAGTAGAAGATAACGTTCAAAGCTGTAAACGAAAGTCAAAATGTTGGTATAGTTCATCCATACTGTAAAACTATTAATAATCAAATTATTTCACTGTCATTTTAAAAGTCAATGAAGACACCATGTACACCATTAAATGCTGTGATAGATATAATGACAAAGAGCTACGGAAATAATAGAATTTCTGCTTCATTTTTTTCCATTTTTATGCATTTTCTTCGCCATGGCTGAAGACTGTAAACTGTTAAATAAAGGGACATTGTGTAACAATTGTATATGGCGAGTAGCTCCCTCGTACTTTTCATGATGCGTTTGCATGAAACCGGGCAGACCGACGACATCCGCTGCATGTAAAGTTATCACCAGCCTCTATGTGAAGACGTGGTCCGTCAGTTACAGTGACTTCAGTCCACATCTGATATGTTGTCATGGCGATGTCGTATCATTTTCCCTGACCCATGTTTTACTGTCTTTCTCGGCTTCTGTAATTAAAATTACATCTGGTTTGTTACTGACGGACGTCTGCCCGACTGCACGTGAACCCAGCATCAGTGAGACACTGGTTTCTCCGCACTGCACCGCGGTGACTTTTTAAAAAACATTACCTCGAACTGAGCCGACAACTCCGGTGTCCCCGGGGAGTTTCTTTGGTTTCCTACTGTCATGCTTATACTGAACGTGAAAACATGGCGACACGACATGGCAGCCACCACCGAGCTGACCCGTTCTATGTATATATGAATGATACTAACAGCAAATTCAGAGCTTAGAGGAGCACTTCAGTTTGTTGATGAGAGTGATTACTGATTAATGGAAAAACACTTTTGAACCACATAATCAATTTTTGTGAATAAATAACAGGAGAACTTACACAATATCCCTTTAATAGGTTTTGTCCCTGTTTAGCTGCTCATAATATAGATACAACAAGGACAACTCTTATTATATTTTTAATAACTGGAGTTTCTGTTTACCTCCAGGTCACTGCCTGCTCATATATATATATATATATATATATATATATATATATATATATATATATATATATATATATATACATACACACATATATATATGTATATATATATATATATATGTATATGTGTGTGTGTGTGTGTGTACACTACTTATAAAAGTCTACATTTGTATTTAGGTAATACATAACCAGTCTTTCATGATCTAAATTCAATTCAGTACTTTATTTCAGATGGTCCATATTGAATTATGTGTCTATGCATTTTAAAAACATAGCCTAATAAGTGTGTTTTTCTCACCACATGATTGTACATTTTGCATCAATATCTTCAATACTAGGGCAATATTAGATATAAGTAAAACTTGACCTTCTGGAAAGAAATGCTTTTAAAACAATCATATATATCGATGAGTTAAAATGAAACAAAAATAAGATTAAAAACTTGTAATTACCAAATAACTTAAGTACAAGTAAAGATTATTTACATTTATTCAGGAAAACGTTCAAATATAAAATGTAATAGAAACATTATTAACCTACCAAAACAGAATGTGCAATAACCTGCATTAAAGCACTGAAAAATACCAAAACAACATTATCATCACTCACAGTAGCAGCATCATGATGACATCTGATAGGCTACTACTAGCAGCAGAGGAATGGCAACAAATGTGTTAAAAATGACTAATAAAGAAACAGCACGGACAACAAAGGTACACCAAATCTAGGACATGAATGACTCACTTAAGGATGATGTCCCAATTATGCTCTGGGAGTATGAATCTCATCACGGCCTTCTGTGTCTGATTCCTCAGCATTTTGTTCGTGTTCTGCAGGAATAAAAGCTGCATGTAGCCACTTACCATGCTGGCACAAGGATGTTTTGTCTGCCAATTTTCATCATGCTAGTCATATGTCTGACAGTATGAGAGTGCCCACGTTAGGCAGTGATAAGGAGCCTTATGTATAAATGTATGAGTGGATTGAACAAGGTAGAGAGCAGAATAAGTAATGCTTTAGTAAATCCAACATGTTGAACTTCAAAGACCCTTTGATTCTGCTGCAGAGAGGCAGTGTCTGTGTGTGTGTGTGTGGGTGTGTGTGTGTGTTTTAACCAATATATTATCATTGTATATCATGAAAATAGAATACCAACTCCTTACAACTGTCCTAGTACATATTCCCACCTTAAAAAATAATTCAATAAAATCTCTCGAGCTTGCTTTCAATTCAATTATTCAATTCAATTCAATTCAACTTTATTTGTGTAGCGTCAATTCATGACAGTGTCACCTCAAGGTGCTTAAAAGACAGAAAAATTCAACTCAGATTGATAATAGCCTAGCTAAGGAAACCAACAGATTGGATCGAATCTTGGCTTGACCTGGTCCAATCCCATCCTGAGCAAGCACGGAGGGGTGGCGACAGTGGGAAGGAAAACACCCTTTTAACAGGGAGGAAAACCTCCGGCAGAACCCGGCTCAGGTAGGGCGCTTGTCTTCCGCCCCCACCGGCTGGGGGGGGAGACAGAAAGGAGACCAACAAACACTGCAACGTCATCAAGCCAGGTCTGCTTGAGAGGAGAAGATGCAATATTAACACAGGTTTCTACATGGAGGAAAAGTGATGGTGGGGGGGGGGAGTCTAGTGCAGCGAAGACCTCAAGCAGCAGTCTAAACCTATGGCAAAGGCTTAACTAGGGAAAGGCGGGGGGAAATAATATAAGATTGATAGGGGGGGGGGGGGGGGGGGGGGGGGGGGGGGGGGGGGGGGGGGGGGGGGGGGAAAAAACTGACCCCATCACAGGGGCTGATAGGCCACCGTGCCCTGCCTCCCATCCTACTCTTTGAGACTCCGTGGGACCAATTGCAGAGGGAAATTCGGAGAGGGGAGTTTTTTTGATGGAATATATGGAACTATGAGTTCTCTAAAACATAATGGAGCTTAATCATGGCGAGCTTTATATGTGGGGAGAAGAATTTTAAATTCTATCCTGGATGGGGCAGGGAGCTAATGAAGAGAAGTTTGAACTGGTGAAATATGATCTTTTCTGCCGGTTCTAGTCAGAGCTCTAGCTGCAGCATTCTGGATCAGCTGGAGACTTTTCGGGGGGTAGGGGGGGCAGCCCAATAACATGGAATTACAGCCGTCTCACCTGGAAGTGACAAGAGCGTCGACTAGCCTTCGTTTCTCGTCCTGAGAGAGGATGTCCCTAATTTTAGCAATTGTTCGTAGGTGTAGAAGAAGTGCCGGTTCTGTTTTATATGGGGGGGGGGGAAAAACCCTGGTCAAGGGAGACGCCAAGATTATTCATTGTTGAAATGGAAACCTAACTGATGCCATCCAGACCGGGATAAAGCTAGATAATTTAGTCCTGAGTTTTTTTTTTTTTTTTTTTTCGGGTCCATCACCTTGGTCTTGTCTGAATAATTTAGAAGCAGAAAGTTCATCCAAATCTAAGACATCTTTGTAATCTAACAAACTGATTGGTTTTCATCAGGCTTCATAGATTGTTCTCTGAGTGTCGCCTGCATGACAACGTGAGTTTATGCCATGTCGTCTGATGATATTACCCAAAGGAAGAATATATAACGGAAGAGAATTGGTCCGAGCACAGAACCCCTGGGCAACTCCAGGAGTTACACTGGTGTGTGATGAAGACTTTTGTTCAATTGTAAAACTGGGGGGGGGGGGGGGGGGTGACTGGAACCAGTCTAATGCAGTTCCTCTAACTTTAAATAACATGCTCAAGTCTCTGTAGCAGAATGTTGTGATTAATGGGGCCGAATGCAGCACTGAGATCTAACAGGTCGTAAATTTACAGGAAAAAAAAAAAAAACCACACACACACCACCACACACACACACACAGATGGGTCTCTGTGCTATGATGAGCTCTAAAACCATGAGTTTTCTCTCATTGGTTACAGAAAACTAAGGAGGTGATCGGTTTTGTTCACTAATACAGTTGTGTGAAAAAGTGTTTGCCTCCTTCCTGATTTCTTATATTTTTGCATGTTAGTCACACTTACATGTTTCAGATCATCAAACAAATTTAAAATTAGACAAAGATAACAC
>JALJCO010003139.1:0-55122 GCA_023101725.1 Atherinomorus stipes
GATGCTTCCTGGGCATCGATCCTGAAAGAGGCTCAAAGACCAAGAAGCGGACAACAGTGAACCCTTATGTGAGCACCCTATTGAGGAAAGTTATTTACTTTGAGTGGGCATCACAGTGTTTTGCAGCAACAGTTGTTGTCAGGATCAGTTTTGAGTAGCCTAGTTGTTTTTGTTCTTTCTGAAGACAATTATGCACTATAAGATTTTCATACAGAGCTATTGCTTGTGGACTCATAATTATTGAGATTGAGAGGAACGAATAACCCCTTTAAGTCATCCCTTCATCGCTCTCTCTCCCATCCTCTTATCTTGTCATGAAGGCCTAATTCCCATCCACTTACTGTTATTGACAGCTGATTGAATAGTTGAATAACACAGGTTGTTGAAATGCAAGTTTCTGCACAATTTCTCTGCATTTTAATATGTTTTTATGACCAGAAAGTTTAATTATTTTTAATTCTTGAATTTTTTTAACATTTGTTGTATGTTGAAAAATATTTATTTGTTAATAAATATGCCATTGGGTTAACATTGACTTTACCTCAGAGTTGTTTGTTTGGGAGGGGTGGGGAGTTAATGTACAATGATTGTTAATTCACAGTAAATGTATTAATTTGCATTACTTTGATAGTAAATTGCTAGTCAAATTTAGCATGATAAACAATTAATTGTAAATTCAAAGTAAATTACTGTCAATTTGTACACTACTTTCACAATACACACTGTAAAAGTACAGAGCCTTATTGTAATGATGTACAGCAAAAGCCTGTAATTCCCCAGTAATGCATTGTAATATCACGGTAATTGCTTTGTCACTGAAGCTGTAAAGTTACAATATACAGTTATGCTTTTACAACAATATTTTGTAATATCACAGGGAAGAAGTTACAGTAAATTGCTGTGACTATGTTTCACAGTATATTGCTGTAACCCTTACTGTGAAAGTCATGCAAAACTTATCCAATTATTTATTGTAAATTCACAGCGACAAATTTTGCAGTGCGGGTTCGGTTCTGATCGGGTTCTATCTCCCCGGTAACTAATGCTGAACCCCTAACCTGGTCCGGACCGGGTTCGGTTCTGATCGGGTTCTATCTCCCCGGTAACTAATGCTGAACCCCTAACCTGGTCCGGACCGGTTCGGTTCTGATCGGGTTCTATCTCTCCCCGGTAACTGATGCTGAACCCCTAACCTGGTCCAGACCGGGTTCGGTTCTGATCGGGTTCTATCTCCCCGGTAACTAATGCTGAACCCCTAACCTGGTCCAGACCGGGTTCGGTTCTGATCGGGTTCTATCTCCCCGGTAACTAATGCTGAACCCCTAACCTGGTCCAGACCGGGTTCGGTTCTGATCGGGTTCTATCTCCCGGGTAACTAATGCTGAACCCCTAACCTGGTCCAGACCGGGTTCGGTTCTGATCGGGTTCTATCTCCCCGGTAACTAATGCTGAACCCCTAACCTGGTCCGGACCGGGTTCGGTTCTGATCGGGTTCTATCTCCCCGGTAACTAATGCTGAACCCCTAACCTGGTCTGGACCGGGTTCGGTTCTGATCGGGTTCTATCTCCCCGGTAACTAATGCTGAACCCCTAACCTGGTCCAGACCGGGTTCGGTTCTGATCGGGTTCTATCTCCCGGGTAACTAATGCTGAACCCCTAACCTGGTCCAGACCGGGTTCGGTTCTGATCGGGTTCTATCTCCCCGGTAACTAATGCTGAACCCCTAACCTGGTCCGGACCGGGTTCGGTTCTGATCGGGTTCTATCTCCCCGGTAACTAATGCTGAACCCCTAACCTGGTCTGACCGGGTTCAGTTCTGGATAAGAGATCACAGAGTATAAAAGCCCCCCCCCCCCCGCTCCTGGAAAAAGTCCCGCCCACTTTTAGAAGATCCACGTTGGTGCGCAGATGGAGAGAATATTCAGAGATGGAGGTTTTCCTCTGCGGGACTCTGCTACATCTGCCAGCTGTTGGAGCCTGACATCACAAATGTACGCATCGCAGCCGCACTGATGACGTCACAGATGCTCTGCATCACACTGGGTTTTTTAACGCCTCACCGTGAGTGAAAACAAACGCTGCACTGATTATGCTCATGTTCAGATCCCACTCCAGGAAAACGTCCATTCATTCATTCATTCATTCATTCATTCATTCATTCATTCATTCACTCATTCATTCACTCATTCATTCATTCACTCATTCACTCCATTCACCCCTTCATTCACTCATTCACCCCTTCATTCACTCCATTCATTCATTCATTCATTCATTCATTCACTCATTCATTCATTCATTCATTCCCTCATTCATTCCACTCCATTCATTCATTCATTCATTCACTCATTCACTCATTCATTCATTCATTCATTCACTCATTCATTCACTCATTCTCTCATTCACCCCTTCATTCATTCATTCACTCATTCATTCATTCATTCACTCATTCATCCATTCATTCATTCATTCATTCATTCATTCACTCATTCTCTCATTCACCCCTTCATCCATTCATTCATTCATTCATTCATTCATTCAGTCATCCATTCATTCACTCATTCATTCATTCACTCATTCATTCCACTCATTCTCTCCATTCACCCCTTCATCCATTCCCCATTCGCTCTTTCATTCATTCATTCACTCATTCATCCATTCATTCATTCATTCATTCATTCATTCACTCATGCTCTCATTCATTCCCTTCATCCATTCATTCATTCATTCATTCATTCATTCCAATCATCCATTCATTCATTCCCTCCATTCATTCATTCATTGATTCATTCCAGTCATTCATTCACTCATTCATCCCTTTATTCATTCATTCACTTATTCATCCATTCATTCACTCGTTCATTCATTCATTCACTCATTCATTCACTCATTCTCTCATTCACCCATTCGTCCATTCATTCAATCATTCATTCATTCATTCATTCATCCATTCATTCACTCATTCATCCATTCATTCACTCATTCATTCATTCACTCATTCATTCACTCATTCTCTCGTTCACCCTCATTCACCCGTTTCATTCTCATTCACTCATTCATTTATTCATCCACTCATTCATTCATTCACTCATTCATTCATTCATTTATTCATCCACTCATTCATTCATTCACTCATTCATTCACTCACTCACTCATTCATTCATTCACTCATTCATTTATTCATCCACTCATTCATTCATTCACTCATTCATTCATTCATTTATTCATCCACTCATTCATTCATTCACTCATTCATTCATTCATTTATTCATCCCACTCACTCATTCGGCCGCGCGCACTCACTCATTCACACTCACTCACACACATTCATTCATCCATTCATCACACACATTCATTCACTCATTCATTCACTCACTCACAGGTAGTTTCACGTGCACCAATGGCGATGCTGAAAACGTGGGCAAAAACACACGTGCAGCCATTCATAGAGTGGTGGGGGCCCTGAATCAGTTACTGGATGTGTTCATTGTCTTCCGTAGCCACCGAGCATTTTTTGGTCTAAAGGACGTCCAAATGTCCTTAGACGTCCAAATGTCCTCAGACGTCTCGGCTAAAATCGGTCTGAAAGTGAAAGTTTTTCAGTCGTATAAGTTTAGAATAGACATTTAGACGTCTAATAGACGCCTACGTTTCTACGCCTCGTCTGTTCTTAGACGTATATTAGCTGTTATTTAAACGGCTATTTACAGACTAAATTTAGACGTTTGCCAAACGTTTACTTTTATACCAAATGTAAACCTTATTAAATCAGCCATTACAATCTGTTATTTACAACAAACCGAGGTACAGTAAAGCAAATTAAAGTTGTCAAAATCTAATGTTAAACTAAGTGGACCAAATTTAACCTGAGATCTTTACTTTCATGTAGTTCCAGGACGTTATGAAAATTTATTTACATCATGGTTGTTTTTTCAGATCCTTTAAAAAAGTTTCAGTAACACTCATTCTTATTTTTCCACTGGATAAATATACAGCTAATCTGTTAATGTTAACATTAACCAAACTAACCTAGTAGGCCTATAATCTAAATCAAAACAATGGGCTCTATGCACGACTGCACCACTTCCTGAACCTAAGCTAGCTCCTCTGTTTCCTGTCTGTCATGACTGGACGAACTGATTAAAGCTTGTTACATCCTCCACGAGAAGCGAGAACTTTTTTCTTGTTCTCGGAGCCGCGAGAACAAAATGACGTCATTTTGTTCTCGCGGACGTGTTTGAGGACAACGTGCGGCTTGTTCTCGTCCCTTCGGCCGGGCAGAACTTTCTTCTCGTGGGGGCTCCGAGCAGTATTACATGATTGGTCAGAAACTTGAAGGGCGTGGTTATGAACAAGCCGGAACCTTTATTTTGCTGGGAGGAAGCTGAGCACCGACATGACCTGCTTACGGCGACACAAGGAAGTAAACAATGGATAACTTTGAGGAACAACTAGCCGAGGCGGTGAGGGAGTATGATCATCTCTACAACACTTCAATAAAATCATATAAGGACATACAAATGGCAAATAATTCGTGGAAGGAGATCGCTCAGACTTTGTCCACCGACGAAAGCGTCTGTAGAAGAAAATGGCGCTACCTCCGTGACAAATTTGCTAAGGCCAAACGTCGCGTCCAGCAGAAGAAGAGTGGTGACTCCGGAGGAAAAACGGCAGTACCAGCTCTCTATGTGTCCTTGCAGTGGCTTGACAGACACATAAAACACCGTGAAACGACCACCAACTTTACAGTTTCTCTAGAGGTAAGCTGTTGTTCCAACCATACAATCTCAGCATGCATTCATACCCAGAAGTTTTCAAGATTATATGTATGCCCTGCATTGTAATCAGCTTCATGTATTTGGTTAACGTGAATGAGCACACGACTCAGAAGGACTGGTGCAAATGTACTCAAAAGTAAAATATGCCAATGATCTCTCGCCACCACTGTTTGAAATGTGTATTTTATCTTATATTATCTTTTTATTTGTTGCTTGATTCTAATACTTTTTCAACTCGGGCTTTTTTCAGGACATGGATCCAGACCCTGAAGAAGGACCTTCATGCACCCTTTCTTTGAATAATGACTCTATTTGCATGAGGGATCTTGAATTCTCTGCACTGGAGTCCTCAGAGCTTTATGCTCCACCCACACATGGACTATGTACAGCTGGATCTTCTACTCCAGTTCCCAATCCTCCTTCTGGATCTTCTACTCCAGTTCCCAATCCTCCTTCTGGATCTTCTACTCCAGTTCCCAATCCTCCTTCTGGATCTTCTACTCCAGTTCCCAATCCTCCTTCTGGATCTTCTACTCTAGTTCCCAATCCTCCTTCTGGATCTTCTACTCCAGTTCCCAATCCTCCTTCTGAATCTTCTACTCCAGTTCCCAATCCTCCTTCTGGATCTTCTACTCTAGTTCCCAATCCTCCTTCTGGATCTTCTACTCTAGTTCCCAATCCTCCTTCTGGATCTTCTACTCCAGTTCCCAATCCTCCTTCTGGATCTTCTACTCCAGTTCCCAATCCTCCTTCTGGATCTTCTACTCCAGTTCCCAATCCTCCTTCTGGATCTTCTACTCCAGTTCCAATCCTCCTTCTGAATCTTCTACTCCAGTTCCCAATCCTCCTTCTGGGATCTTCTACTCCAGTTCCCAATCCTCCTTCTGGATCTTCTACTCTAGTTCCCACTCCTCCTTCTGATCTTCTACTCCAGTTCCCAATCCTCCTTCTGGATCTTCTACTCCAGTTCCCAATCCTCCTTCTGGATCTTCTACTCCAGTTCCCAATCCTCCTTCTGGATCTTCTACTCCAGTTCCCACTCCTCCTTCTGGATCTTCTACTCCAGTTCCCAATCCTCCTTCTGGATCTTCTACTCCAGTTCCCAATCCTCCTTCTGGATCTTCTCCTCCAGTTCCCAATCCTCCTTCTGGATCTTCTACTCTAGTTCCCAATCCTCCTTCTGGATCTTCTACTCTAGTTCCCACTCCTCCTTCTGAATCTTCTACTCCAGTTCCAATCCTCCTTCTGGATCTTCTCTCCAGTTCCCACTCCTCCTTCTGGATCTTCTACTCCAGTTCCCAATCCTCCTTCTGGATCTTCTACTCTAGTTCCCAATCCTCCTTCTGGATCTTCTACTCTAGTTCCCACTCCTCCTTCTGAATCTTCTACTCCAGTTCCCAATCCTCCTTCTGATCTTCCACTCCAGTTCCCAATCCTCCTTCTGATCTTTTCTACTCCAGTTCCCAATCCTCCTTCTGGATCTTCTCTCCAGTTCCCACTCCTCCTTCTGGATCTTCTACCTCTAGTCTCCCAATCCTCCTTCTGGATCTTCTACTCCAGTTTCCATTCCTTCAACTGACTCTACATCCCCCTACTTCACCAATAAGATCAAGATTTAAAAAGAGGAAGCGTGAGAGCCAATCTCTAATTTTGAAGCTGCATTAGCTGTACTGGATAGAAGAAAGAGCTGAACGTGAAGCTGCAGTGGAGGAAGAGAATCCATGTGGCAGCTGATGGACCCATGTGGTAGATATGTCTTGCATGTTGGCTGATTTCATGCGGTCACTTCCACCAGAACTTGTATCCGAGTTTAAACGTAAACTCCAAAACCTAATGTATGAGACTGAACATAAAACGTTCCCCAGTTTGGGGTGTACTATACCGACTTGTAGCAAAGTATTCACCATGTGCCACATATTTTTATTTGATACTTTTCACTATGTTTTTACAAGTTATTCATTAGTTTTTTTTGTGTGTTATTCTATTTTTAAGTTCTTTTATTCAGTGTGAAAGTGATTCTGTACTACATAAGAAAAAAATAAACTCTTGACTTTCAAATAGTATTTGTCACATGGTGTAACTGGTGTCTCTGGGTCACTGGTGTCACTGGTGTAACTGGTGTCACTGGTGTAACTGGTGTCACTGGTGTCACTGGTGTTACTGGTGTAACTGGTGTCTCTGGTGTAACTGGTGTCACTGGTGTCACTGGTGTCACTGGTGTAACTGGTGTCTCTGGTGTAACTGGTGTCACTGGTGTCACTGGTGTAACTGGTGTCACTGGTATAACTGGTGTCACTGGTGTAACTGGTGTAACTGGTGTCTCTGGTGTAACTGGTGTAACTGGTGTCACTGGTGTCACTGGTGTCACTGGTGTAACTGGTGTAACTGGTGTCACTGGTGTAACTGGTGTCACTGGTGTCACTGGTGTAACTGGTGTAACTGGTATAACTGGTGTCACTGGTGTAACTGGTGTAACTGGTGTCTCTGGTGTAACTGGTGTCACTGGTGTAACTGGTGTCTCTGGTGTAACTGGTGTAACTGGTGTTACTGGTGTTACTGGTGTAACTGGTGTAACTGGTGTCACTGGTGTCACTGGTGTCACTGGTGTCACTGGTGTCTCTGGGTGTCACTGGTGTCTCTGGTGTAACTGGTGTCACTGGTGTCACTGGTGTCACTGGTGTCTCTGGTGTCACTGGTGTTACTGGTGTAACTGGTGTCTCTGGTGTAACTGGTGTCTCTGGTGTCACTGGTGTCTCTGGTGTCTCTGGTGTTACTGGTGTAACTGGTGTCTCTGGTGTAACTGGTGTCACTGGTGTCACTGGTGTCTCTGGTGTAACTGGTGTCTCTGGTGTCTCTGGTGTAACTGGTGTACACTGATGTCACTGGTGTCTCTGGTGTCACTGGTGTCACTGGTGTCTCTGGTGTAACTGGTGTCTCTGGTGTAACTGGTGTCTCTGGTGTAACTGGTGTCTCTGGTGTCACTGGTGTCTCTGGTGTCTCTGGTGTCACTGGTGTAACTGGTGTCTCTGGTGTAACTGGTGTCACTGGTGTCACTGGTGTCACTGGTGTAACTGGTGTCTCTGGTGTAACTGGTGTCTCTGGTGTCACTGGTGTAACTGGTGTCTCTGGTGTAACTGCTGGTGTCTCTGGTGTAACTGGTGTCTCTGGTGTAACTGGTGTAACTGGTGTCTCTGGTGTAACTGTGTCACTGGTGTCACTGGTGTCACTGGTGTCTCTGGTGTCTCTGGTGTCACTGGTGTCACTGGTGTCACTGGTGTCTCTGGTGTCACTGGTGTCTCTGGTGTAACTGGTGTAACTGGTGTCACTGGTGTCACTGGTGTCTCTGGTGTCTCTGGTGTCTCTGGTGTCACTGGTGTAACTGGTGTCTCTGGTGTAACTGGTGTCTCTGGTGTCACTGGTGTCTCTGGTGTCTCTGGTGTCACTGGTGTAACTGGTGTCTCTGGTGTAACTGGTGTCACTGGTGTCACTGGTGTCTCTGGTGTCACTGGTGTCACTGGTGTCTCTGGTGTAACTGGTGTCTCTGGTGTCTCTGGTGTAACTGGTGTCACTGGTGTCACTGGTGTCACTGGTGTCTCTGGTGTCACTGGTGTCACTGGTGTCTCTGGTGTAACTGGTGTCTCTGGTGTAACTGGTGTCTCTGGTGTAACTGGTGTCTCTGGTGTCACTGGTGTCTCTGGTGTCTCTGGTGTCACTGGTGTAACTGGTGTCTCTGGTGTAACTGGTGTCACTGGTGTCACTGGTGTCACTGGTGTAACTGGTGTCTCTGGTGTAACTGGTGTCTCTGGTGTCACTGGTGTAACTGGTGTCTCTGGTGTAACTGGTGTCTCTGGTGGCTCTGGTGTAACTGGTGTCTCTGGTGTAACTGGTGTCTCTGGTGTCTCTGGTGTAACTGGTGTCTCTGGTGTAACTGGTGTCTCTGGTGTAACTGGTGTCACTGGTGTAACTGGTGTTACTGGTGTCTCTGGTGTCTCTGGTGTAACTGGTGTCTCTGGTGTAACTGGTGTAACTGGTGTCTCTGGTGTAACTGGTGTCTCTGGTGTCTCTGGTGTAACTGGTGTCTCTGGTGTAACTGGTGTAACTGGTGTCTCTGGTGTAACTGGTGTCTCTGGTGTCTCTGGTGTCACTGGTGTCACTGGTGTCTCTGGTGTCTCTGGTGTCTCTGGTGTAACTGGTGTCTCTGGTGTAACTGGTGTAACTGGTGTCTCTGGTGTAACTGGTGTCTCTGGTGTCACTGGTGTCACTGGTGTCACTGGTGTCTCTGGTGTTACTTGTGTCTCTGGTGTCTCTGGTGTCTCTGGTGTAACTGGTGTCTCTGGTGTAACTGGTGTCACTGGTGTAACTGGTGTAACTGGTGTCTCTGGTGTAACTGGTGTCACTGGTGTAACTGGTGTTACTGGTGTAACTGGTGTCTCTGGTATAACTGGTGTCACTGGTGTCACTGGTGTCACTGGTATAACTGGTGTCACTGGTGTCACTGGTATAACTGGTGTCACTGGTGTCACTGGTGTCACTGGTGTCACTGGTATAACTGGTGTCACTGGTGTCACTGGTGTCACTGGTGTCACTGGTATAACTGGTGTCACTGGTGTCACTGGTATAACTGGTGTCACTGGTGTCACTGGTGTCACTGGTGTCTCTGGTATAACTGGTGTCACTGGTGTCACTGGTGTCACTGGTATAACTGGTGTCACTGGTGTCACTGGTGTCACTGGTGTAACTGGTGTCACTGGTGTCACTGGTGTAACTGGTGTCTCTGGTGTCACTGGTGTCTCTGGTGTAACTGGTGTCACTGGTGTCACTGGTGTCACTGGTATAACTGGTGTCACTGGTGTTACTGGTGTAACTGGTGTCACTGGTGTCACTGGTGTCACTGGTGTCTCTGGGGTCTCTGGTGTAACTGGTGTCACTGGTGTCACTGGTGTTACTGGTGTCTCTGGTGTCTCTGGTGTCTCTGGTGTCACTGGTGTCACTGGTGTCTCTGGTGTCACTGGTGTAACTGGTGTCACTGGTGTCACTGGTGTCACTGGTGTAACTGGTGTCTCTGGTGTCTCTGGTGTCACTGGTGTCACTGGTGTCTCTGGTGTAACTGGTGTAACTGGTATAACTGGTGTCACTGGTGTAACTGGTGTGTAACTGGTGTCACTGGTGTCACTGGTGTCTCTGGTGTATCTGGTGTAACTGGTGTCTCTGGTGTCACTGGTGTCTCTGGTGTCACTGGTGTAACTGGTGTAATGGTGTCTCTGGTGTAACTGGTGTAACTGGTGTCACTGGTGTAACTGGTGTAACTGGTGTCACTGGTGTTACTGGTGTAACTGGTGTCTCTGGTGTAACTGGTGTTACTGGTGTAACTGGTGTCTCTGGTGTAACTGGTGTCACTGGTGTCACTGGTGTTACTGGTGTAACTGGTGTCTCTGGTGTAACTGGTGTAACTGGTGTCACTGGTGTAACTGGTGTCTCTGGTGTAACTGGTGTCTCTGGTGTAATGGTGTCTCTGGTGTCTCTGGTGTAACTGGTGTCTCTGGTGTAACTGGTGTCACTGGTGTAACTGGTGTCTCTGGTGTAACTGGTGTCTCTGGTGTAACTGGTGTCTCTGGTGTCTCTGGTGTTACTGGTGTAACTGGTGTAACTGGTGTCTCTGGTGTAACTGGTGTCTCTGGTGTAACTGGTGTAACTGGTGTCTCTGGTGTAACTGGTGTAACTGGTGTCACTGGTGTAACTGGTGTCTCTGGTGTAACTGGTGTAACTGGTGTTACTGGTGTAACTGGTGTGTCTGGTGTAACTGGTGTCTCTGGTGTTACTGGTGTAACTGGTGTCTCTGGTGTTACTGGTGTAACTGGTGTAAATGGTGTTACTGGTGTAACTGGTGTTACTGGTGTAACTGGTGTCTCTGGTGTAACTGGTGTAACTGGTGTTACTGGTGTAACTGGTGTCTCTGGTGTAACTGGTGTAACTGGTGTCTCTGGTGTAACTGGTGTAACTGGTGTCTCTGGTGTAACTGGTGTCTCTGGTGTTACTGGTGTAACTGGTGTCTCTGGTGTCACTGGTGTCACTGGTGTAACTGGTGTAACTGGTGTCACTGGTGTCACTGGTGTTACTGGTGTAACTGGTGTCACTGGTGTCACTGGTGTCACTGGTGTCACTGGTGTAACTGGTGTAACTGGTGTCACTGGTGTTACTGGTGTAACTGGTGTCTCTGGTGTAACTGGTGCTCTGGTGTAACTGGTGTAACTGGTGTCACTGGTGTTACTGGTGTTACTGGTGTCACTGGTGTAACCGGTGTCTCTGGTGTAACTGGTGTTACTGGTGTAACTGGTGTCTCTGGTGTAACTGGTGTAACTGGTGTCACTGGTGTAATGGTGTCTCTGGTGTCACTGGTGTAACTGGTGTCTCTGGTGTCACTGGTGTCTCTGGTGTTACTGGTGTAACTGGTGTAACTGGTGTCTCTGGTGTCACTGGTGTCTCTGGTGTAACTGGTGTCACTGGTGTAACTGGTGTCTCTGGTGTAACTGGTGTCTCTGGTGTTACTGGTGTCTCTGGTGTAACTGGTGTCTCTGGTGTTACTGGTGTAACTGGTGTCTCTGGTGTCACTGGTGTCTCTGGTGTAACTGGTGTCTCTGGTGTCTGGTGTCTCTGGTGTGGACTTTTGTGTCACTACTGTTGCGTAATGTGTTGATTGTTGGTGGTGTGGCTGCGTGGTGTCTTAGTTTGTTTGTGGTGTCACTGTTTGTTCTCTGGTGTAGGTGTCATGGTGTGTACTGTTGTTAGTGGTGTGGCTCCGTGGTGTGTGGCTTGTTTGTGGTGTTGCTGGTGGTGTGCAGCTTGTGTGTGGTGTGGCTGGTGGTAACTGGTGTCATGGTGTACTAGTGTGCTATGTTGCTTGGTGATGCTGTGGCTGCTATGTTGTTTGGCTGTAATTGGTGGTTTGGCTGCGTGTTGTGTGTCTTGTTTACTGTGTGGCTCGGGATGTGTTACTGTTGGTGAATTGTGTACCTGGTGGTGTTTGGCTTGTTGTGGTGTCACTGGTGTGGCTGCGTGTGTGGTTTGGCTGCGTAGCTCAGTGGTGTGTGGTATTGACTGTGGTTTTCCTCCGTGGTGTGAACTGGTATATGGTGTGGCTTCTACTTGTATGGCTTATTTGTGTTATTGTTGTGTGGTGTGGCTTTTTGGTGTGTGTGGTGTCAGTGGTGCATTTCTTGTTAATTGGTATCGCTGGTGTTACTGTTTGTGACTGGGGTAATTGTTTTGTTTTTGGTGTCAGTGGCTGCGTGATGTGTAACTTGTGTGTTTTGTTTACTGTGTGATACTGGTGTGTTTGGTGTGGCTTCGTGGTGTGAGGACTCTGGTGGTGAGGCAATTCGTATGTGAGAGGACTGTTTGTGGTGTGACATGGTGGTGTAGCTGGTGGTCTGTGGCTTGTTGGTCATGTGACTTCGTGGTGTGCTTCTGGTGTTTCTGTGTATGGCTGCAGTGGTGTATGGCTTGTTTGTGGTGTAACTGAATGTGTTGTGTGGTTTGTTAGTGGTGTAACTGGTGTCATGTGTGTCTTGGTGGTGTGACTGTGTTATGTGTGGTTTGGTGATGGTGTGCCTGCACGGTCTGGTGGCTAATTGGTGCTGTGGTGGCATGAGTATGTCTTGTTTGTTACGTGGCTTCAGTGGTGTTACGGTGTTGGTGGTGTAACTGGTAGTCAGCTTGTTCGTGGTGTGACTGCATGGTGGATGACTGTGCTTGGTGTCCTCTGGCTGTCACTGGTGTAGCTTGTTCTAGTGTGACTGTATAAGTGGTGTGTGGTTTTGGTGGTGTGACTGCTTGTGTACTGGTGTTCAGTGGTGTCTCTGGCTGTCATGGTGTAATATGTTGTCATTGTTGTTGTGTGCTGCATGGTGTGTGGCTTGTCTGTGGTGTCACTGGTGTCATGGTTTGTGGTGTACTTCGTGGTGTTTGCATGGTGTATGGCTGTGTTTGTGGTGTCAGTTGTATAGTGTGTGCATGGTGTTAGTGGTGTCGCTTTGTGGTGTGATTTGTGTTATGGTGTGACTGGTGGTCTCTGGTGTCAGTGGTGTGGGTACGTGGTGTGTGCAATTGTTTGTGGTACTGGTCTCTGTGGTTTGTCTTGGTGTGAATGGTGTCGCTGGTGTTGTGGCTTTACTGGTGTAGTGGTTGTTGGTGTAACTGGTGTGTGTGGTGCTTGTGTGTGGTGTGGCTGTGTTTTGTGTAGATTGTTGGTGTGGGTGGTGTAACTAGTGTTTGGTAACTGGTGTTTGTATGTGTCACTGATGTGTCACTGGTGTGACTAGTTCATTGGTGTAACACTGGTGTTATGTGTCTCTGTTTTCTCTGGTGTCACTGGTGTATGGTGTCTCTGGTGTATGGTTTGGTGTCATGGTTTGTATGGTTCGCTGGTGTCACTGGTGTCACTGGTGTAATTAATGGTATAACTTGTGTCATGGTGTAACTGGCTGTCACTGCTGTATGGTTTAACTAGTGTCTGGTGTTGTGGTGTCCTATTAACTAAGGTGCACTGGTTCGTTTGCTCTAACCCCTGGTACTTGTGTGTGTGTGCGTGTGTATATGGCTGTGTGTGTGTGTGCTTGTATATGTGTGTGTATATGTGTGTGTGCGTGTATATTTGGTGGTGTGTGTGTATATGTGTGTGTTGTGTGTGTAGGTGGGGGACTGTTTAGCTTGTTGGTGGTGTGGGGCAGATTTCCTGAACGTAAACATTCTCAGTAGTGACGCAGCTGTAAAGCTAAAGAGCTGCTGTGTTTCTGTGTTTTCAGGCTTAACTCTGCAGAATTCAGGATGGCTGACAGCAGGATCTGTTCTTCATCCTCATCTTCACCTCGTCTTCATTCCTTCATCTTCCCTCCTCGTCTTCATCCTCATCTTCCCTCCTTGTCTTCATCCTCATCTTCACTCCTTGTCTTCATCCTCATCTTCACTCCTTGTCTTCATCCTCATCTTCACTCCTTGTCTTCATCCTCATCTTCCTCCTTGTCTTCATCCTCATCTTCACTCCTCGTCTTCATCCTCATCTTCACTCCTCGTCTTCATCCTCATCTTCACTCCTCGTCTTCATCCTCATCTTCACTCCTCGTCTTCATCCTCATCTTCACTCCCTTCTTCATCCTCATCTTCCCCCCTCGTCTTCATCCTCATCTTCACTCCCTTGTCTCTCATCCTCATCTTCACTCCCTCATCTTCATCCTCATCTTCACTCCTCGTCTTCATCCTCATCTTCCTCCTCGTCTTCATCCTCATCTTCCTCCTCGTCTTCATCCTCATCTTCCTCCTCGTCTTCATCCTCATCTTCCTCCTCGTCTTCATCCTCATCTTCACTCCTCGTCTTCATCCTCATCTTCACTCCTCGTCTTCATCCTCATCTTCACTCCTCGTCTTCATCCTCATCTTCCTCCTCGTCTTCATCCTCATCTTCACCCCTCATCTTCATCCTCATCTTCACCTCGTCTTCATCCTCATCTTCCTCCTCGTCTTCATCCTCATCTTCACTCCTCGTCTTCATCCTCATCTTCACTCCTCGTCTTCATCCTCATCTTCACTCCTCGTCTTCATCCTCATCTTCACTCCTCGTCTTCATCCTCATCTTCACTCCCTCGTCTTCATCCTCATCTTCACTCCTCGTCTTCATCCTCATCTTCACTCCTCGTCTTCATCCTCATCTTCACTCCTCGTCTTCATCCTCATCTTCACTCCTCGTCTTCATCCTCATCTTCACTCCTCATCTTCATCCCTCATTTCCGCCTGGATCGTCTTCATGAATCAAAACTCCAGGACTTTGTTCCAAAACGGAGGTTCATCAAACTCCGACGTCCCACTGACCAGAAACCCGTTTAAACCTACAAACAATCAGCTTGTAGCTAAAAGCAGCGGGAAGTTCTCACCAACCCACCATGGGTTAACTAGTCTAAGCCTAGTCAGGAACTCTGGTTAACTAATCTGAGTCTATTTAGAACTCTCGGTGAACTAGTCTGGGTCTAGTCAGGAACTCTGGTTAACTAGTCTGGGTCTAGTCGGGAACTCTGGGTTAACTAGTCTGGGTCTAGTCAGGAACTCTGGTTAACTAGTCTGGGTCTAGTCGGGAACTCTGGGTTAACTAGTCTGGGTCTAGTCGGGAACTCTGGGTTAACTAGTCTGGGTCTAGTCAGGAACTCTGGTTAACTAGTCTGGGTCTAGTCGGGAACTCTGGTTAACTAGTCTGGGTCTAGTCGGGAACTCTGGGTTAACTAGTCTGGGTCTAGTCGGGAACTCTGGGTTAACTAGTCTGGGTCTAGTCGGGAACTCTGGGTTAACTAGTCTGGGTCTAGTTGATTTCATTGTTCCTGTGCAAAATCTTGCGAGATTTCGTCAGTAAAATACATCGATACCGCGTTTTTAAATATCAATATGACATCTGAAAATGAAAACATCCTGATATTTTAGTGTATCGATATTTTTTCCACCCCTACCAACGATATTTAACCGATACTTAACGGATACTTAACGGATCAGGCCGCTGTTTCTAAAGTCTGAAAAAAACAAGTTCTTCTTCAGGAACGTCTTTTTTACGGACGTCGCAGCGTCCGGACAGTTTCTCTGAGGACGTTCTGTGTGAACAGAGTTCACACGTAAATCACCAAATATCGCTGTTATCCGGTATCGTTTTTCTCAGGGAGCAGAAACTGCAGCTGGTTCTACGATCTAACGCTCGTATCCTGTCGTTACGTCTGACTTGTTCTACGTAAACACACGTACGTGCATAAGGAATGAATATTACATCATTTGTTTTTCAGCCTCAGTATCGGTATCAATATCAGTTATCGGCCACATGAGGTTTTTTTATTATCTTTTTATCATGGCTCACATGTTCACTGACAGACTTTACATCGGTGTGATTCATCGATATCAAAATGGCTCAGTATAATATGATAATCCCGACGTTGCACGTGGACGTTTCATCCTCACCAGCACTTCAGTTTACAACCGAACGCCGACTAAACTTCTCTGAGCAGCAACGCTGACGCCTGTGAGTTTACAGACGAGTTACTACGTGCAGAAACGAGGAAGGAAGAAAAAAACGTATCTTTAGGAAAAGTAGACTCAATATTTTCCACAATGATGGGAACATGACTAATGAAGCAGAGGGGGGCCAGTACATCGACATTAAAGAAAAGATGGTGACAGACGTGATCCGTCTCTCCCATCCGATCAGAAACACTTCCTGTTGTATCCTGAAACCAGAAGTTGGCCTTCCATCTTGAATCCTTCATAAATGAAATCCATCCGCTGCAGGTTTGTCTGGTTTTAACCACTTTCCTGTTACGGCCGTTCTGCCCTGGCACAGGATCAGAAATAAGGATTTATCCTCGGAGGTGAAGTTCCTGCATTCAGGATCAGAAATAAGGATTTATCCTCGGAGGTGAAGTTCCTGCATTCAGGATCAGAAATAAGGATTTATCCTCGGAGGTGAAGTTCCTGCTGCATTTCAGGATCAGAAATAAGGATTTATCCTCGGAGGTGAAGTTCCTGCTGCATTCAGGATCAGAAATAAGGATTTATCCTCGGAGGTGAAGTTCCTGCCATTCAGGATCAGAAATAAGGATTTATCCTCGGAGGTGAAGTTCCTGCATTCAGGATCAGAAATAAGGATTTATCCTCGGAGGTGAAGTTCCTGCTGCATTCAGGATCAGAAATAAGGATTTATCCTCGGAGGTGAAGTTCCCTGCATTCAGGATCAGAAATAAGGATTTATCCTCGGAGGTGAAGTTCCTGCGGCATTCAGGATCAGAAATAAGGATTTATCCTCGGAGGTGAAGTTCCTGCTGCATGCAGGATCAGAAATAAGGATTTATCCTCGGAGGTGAAGTTCCTGCTGCATTCAGGATCAGAAATAAGGATTTATCCTCGGAGGTGAAGTTCCTGCTGCATTCAGGATCAGAAATAAGGATTTATCCTCGGAGGTGAAGTTCCTGCTGCAGGATCAGAAATAAGGATTTATCCTCGGAGGTGAAGTTCCTGCTGCATTCAGGATCAGAAATAAGGATTTATCCTCGGAGGTGAAGTTCCTGCATTCAGGATCAGAAATAAGGATTTATCCTCGGAGGTGAAGTTCCTGCTGCAGGATCAGAAATAAGGATTTATCCTCGGAGGTGAAGTTCCTGCTGCATTCAGGATCAGAAATAAGGATTTATCCTCGGAGGTGAAGTTCCTGCATTCAGGATCAGAAATAAGGATTTATCCTCGGAGGTGAAGTTCCTGCATTCAGGATCAGAAATAAGGATTTATCCTCGGAGGTGAAGTTCCTGCTGCATTCAGGATCAGAAATAAGGATTTATCCTCGGAGGTGAAGTTCCTGCATTCAGGATCAGAAATAAGGATTTATCCTCGGAGGTGAAGTTCCTGCTGCATTCAGGATCAGAAATAAGGATTTATCCTCGGAGGTGAAGTTCCTGCTGCAGGATCAGAAATAAGGATTTATCCTCGGAGGTGAAGTTCCTGCTGCAGGATCAGAAATAAGGATTTATCCTCAGGAGGTGAAGTTCCTGCATTCAGGATCAGAGATAAGGATTTATCCTCGGAGGTGAAGTTCCTGCATTCAGGATCAGAAATAAGGATTTATCCTCGGAGGTGAAGTTCCTGCTGCAGGATCAGAAATAAGGATTTATCCTCGGAGGTGAAGTTCCTGCATTCAGGATCAGAAATAAGGATTTATCCTCGGAGGTGAAGTTCCTGCTGCATTCAGGATCAGAAATAAGGATTTATCCTCGGAGGTGAAGTTCCTGCATTCAGGATCAGAAATAAGGATTTATCCTCGGAGGTGAAGTTCCTGCTGCATTCAGGATCAGAAATAAGGATTTATCCTCGGAGGTGAAGTTCCTGCATTCAGGATCAGAAATAAGGATTTATCCTCGGAGGTGAAGTTCCTGCTGCATTCAGGATCAGAAATAAGGATTTATCCTCGGAGGTGAAGTTCCTGCTGCATTCAGGATCAGAAATAAGGATTTATCCTCGGAGGTGAAGTTCCTGCATTCAGGATCAGAAATAAGGATTTATCCTCGGAGGTGAAGTTCCTGCATTCAGGATCAGAAATAAGGATTTATCCTCGGAGGTGAAGTTCCTGCTGCATTCAGGATCAGAAATAAGGATTTATCCTCGGAGGTGAAGTTCCTCTGCATTCAGGATCAGAAATAAGGATTTATCCTCGGAGGTGAAGTTCCTGCATTCAGGATCAGAAATAAGGATTTATCCTCGGAGGTGAAGTTCCTGCATTCAGGATCAGAAATAAGGATTTATCCTCGGAGGTGAAGTTCCTGCTGCATTCAGGATCAGAAATAAGGATTTATCCTCGGAGGTGAAGTTCCTGCTGCATTCAGGATCAGAAATAAGGATTTATCCTCGGAGGTGAAGTTCCTGCTGCATTCAGGATCAGAAATAAGGATTTATCCTCGGAGGTGAAGTTCCTCTGCATTCAGGATCAGAAATAAGGATTTATCCTCGGAGGTGAAGTTCCTGCTGCATTCAGGATCAGAAATAAGGATTTATCCTCGGAGGTGAAGTTCCTGCTGCATTCAGGATCAGAAATAAGGATTTATCCTCGGAGGTGAAGTTCCTGCTGCATTCAGGATCAGAAATAAGGATTTATCCTCGGAGGTGAAGTTCCTGCATTCAGGATCAGAAATAAGGATTTATCCTCGGAGGTGAAGTTCCTGCTGCATTCAGGATCAGAAATAAGGATTTATCCTCGGAGGTGAAGTTCCTGCATTCAGGATCAGAAATAAGGATTTATCCTCTGAGGTGAAGTTCCTGCATTCAGGATCAGAAATAAGGATTTATCCTCGGAGGTGAAGTTCCTGCATTCAGGATCAGAAATAAGGATTTATCCTCGGAGGTGAAGTTCTGCTGATAGGATAGAAATAAGGATTTATCCTCGGAGGTGAAGTTCCTGCATTCAGGATCAGAAATAAGGATTTATCCTCGGAGGTGAAGTTCCTGCATTCAGGATCAGAAATAAGGATTTATCCTCGGAGGTGAAGTTCCTGCTGCATTCAGGATCAGAAATAAGGATTTATCCTCGGAGGTGAAGTTCCTGCTGCAGGATCAGAAATAAGGATTTATCCTCGGAGGTGAAGTTCCTGCATTCAGGATCAGAAATAAGGATTTATCCTCGGAGGTGAAGTTCCTGCTGCATTCAGGATCAGAAATAAGGATTTATCCTCGGAGGTGAAGTTCCTGCTGCATTCAGGATCAGAAATAAGGATTTATCCTCGGAGGTGAAGTTCCTGCTGCATTCAGGATCAGAAATAAGGATTTATCCTCGGAGGTGAAGTTCCTGCATTCAGGATCAGAAATAAGGATTTATCCTCGGAGGTGAAGTTCCTGCATTCAGGATCAGAAATAAGGATTTATCCTCGGAGGTGAAGTTCCTGCTGCATCAGGATCAGAAATAAGGATTTATCCCTCGGAGGTGAAGTTCCTCTGCATTCAGGATCAGAAATAAGGATTTATCCTCGGAGGTGAAGTTCCTGCTGCATTCAGGATCAGAAATAAGGATTTATCCTCTGAGGTGAAGTTCCTGCTGCATTCAGGATCAGAAATAAGGATTTATCCTCGGAGATGAAGTTCCTACTGCATTCAGGATCAGAAATAAGGATTTATCCTCGGAGGTGAAGTTCCTGCTGCATTCAGGATCAGAAATAAGGATTTATCCTCGGAGGTGAAGTTCCTGCATTCAGGATCAGAAATAAGGATTTATCCTCGGAGGTGAAGTTCCTGCTGCATTCAGGATCAGAAATAAGGATTTATCCTCGGAGGTGAAGTTCCTGCTGCATTCAGGATCAGAAATAAGGATTTATCCTCGGAGGTGAAGTTCCTGCTGCATTCAGGATCAGAAATAAGGATTTATCCTCGGAGGTGAAGTTCCTGCTGCATTCAGGATCAGAAATAAGGATTTATCCTCGGAGGTGAAGTTCCTGCATTAGGATCAGAAATAAGGATTTATCCTCGGAGGTGAAGTTCCTGCTGCATTAGGATCAGAAATAAGGATTTATCCTCGGAGGTGAAGTTCCTGCTGCATTCAGGATCAGAAATAAGGATTTATCCTCGGAGGTGAAGTTCCTGCTGCAGGATCAGAAATAAGGATTTATCCTCGGAGGTGAAGTTCCTGCTGCATTCAGGATCAGAAATAAGGATTTATCCTCGGAGGTGAAGTTCCTGCATTCAGGATCAGAAATAAGGATTTATCCTCGGAGGTGAAGTTCCAGCATTCAGGATCAGAAATAAGGATTTATCCTCGGAGGTGAAGTTCCTGCATTCAGGATCAGAAATAAGGATTTATCCTCGGAGGTGAAGTTCCTGCATTCAGGATCAGAAATAAGGATTTATCCTCGGAGGTGAAGTTCCTGCATTCAGGATCAGAAATAAGGATTTATCCTCGGAGGTGAAGTTCCTGCTGCAGGATCAGAAATAAGGATTTATCCTCAGAGGTGAAGTTCCTGCTGCATTAGGATCAGAAGTAAGGATTTATCCTCGGAGGTGAAGTTCCTGCTTCAGGATCAGAAATAAGGATTTATCCTCGGAGGTGAAGTTCCTGCATTCAGGATCAGAAATAAGGATTTATCCTCGGAGGTGAAGTTCCTGCTGCACAGGATCAGAAATAAGGATTTATCCTCGGAGGTGAAGTTCCTGCATTCAGGATCAGAAATAAGGATTTATCCTCGGAGGTGAAGTTCCTGCTGCATTCAGGATCAGAAATAAGGATTTATCCTCGGAGGTGAAGTTCCTGCATTCAGGATCAGAAATAAGGATTTATCCTCGGAGGATTTAAATAATTTATTTTTTTATTTGGAAGTTCCTGCTGCATTCAGGATCAGAAATAAGGATTTATCCTCGGAGGTGAAGTTTCTGCTGCATTCAGGATCAGAAATAAGGATTTATCCTCGGAGGTGAAGTTCCTGCTGCATTCAGGATCAGAAATAAGGATTTATCCTCGGAGATGAAGTTCCCTGCATTCAGGATCAGAAATAAGGATTTATCCTCGGAGGTGAGTTCCTGTTAGGATAGAAATAAGGATTTTTCGGAGGTGAAGTTCCTGCATTAGGATAGAAATAAGGATTTTCTGGAGGTGAAGTTCCTGCATTCAGGATCAGGAAATAAGGATTTATCCTCGGAGGTGAAGTTCCTGCTGATTCAGGATCAGAAATAAGGATTTATCCTCGGAGGTGAAGTTCCTGCATTCAGGATCAGAAATAAGGATTTATCCTCGGAGGTGGTGTTCCTGCATTCAGGATCAGAAATAAGGATTTATCCCTCGGAGGTGAAGTTCCTGCAAGTTCAGGGATCAGAAATAAGGATTTATCCTCGGAGGTGAAGTTCCTGCTGCATTCAGGATCAGAAATAAGGATTTATCCTCGGAGGTGAAGTTCCTGCTGCATTCAGGATCAGAAATAAGGATTTATCCTCGGAGGTGAAGTTCCTGCTGCATTCAGGATCAGAAATAAGGATTTATCCTCGGAGGTGAAGTTCCTGCTGCATTCAGGATCAGAAATAAGGATTTATCCTCGGAGGTGAAGTTCCTGCTGCATTCAGGATCAGAAATAAGGATTTATCCTCGGAGGTGAAGTTCCTGCATTTAGGATCAGAAATAAGGATTTTCCGCCCGGAGGTGAAGTTCCTGCTGCATTCAGGATCAGAAATAAGGATTTATCCTCGGAGGTGAAGTTCCTGCTGCATTCAGGATCAGAAATAAGGATTTATCCTCGGAGGTGAAGTTCCTGCATTCAGGATCAGAAATAAGGATTTATCCTCGGAGGTGAAGTTCCTGCATTCAGGATCAGAAATAAGGATTTATCCTCGGAGGTGAAGTTCCTGCTGCATTCAGGATCAGAAATAAGGATTTATCCTCGGAGGTGAAGTTCCTGCATTCAGGATCAGAAATAAGGATTTATCCTCGGAGGTGAAGTTCCCGCTGCAGGATCAGAAATAAGGATTTATCCTCGGAGGTGAAGTTCCTGCATTCAGGATCAGAAATAAGGATTTATCCTCGGAGGTGAAGTTCCTGCATTCAGGATCAGAAATAAGGATTTATCCTCGGAGGTGAAGTTCCCTGCTTCAGGATCAGAAATAAGGATTTATCCCCGGAGGTGAAGTTCCTGCATTCAGGATCAGAAATAAGGATTTATCCTCGGAGGTGAAGTTCCTGCATTCAGGATCAGAAATAAGGATTTATCCTCGGAGGTGAAGTTCCTGCTGCATTCAGGATCAGAAATAAGGATTTATCCTCGGAGGTGAAGTTCCTGCATTCAGGATCAGAAATAAGGATTTATCCTCGGAGGTGAAGTTCCTGCTGCATTCAGGATCAGAAATAAGGATTTATCCTCGGAGGTGAAGTTCCTGCTGCATTCAGGATCAGAAATAAGGATTTATCCTCGGAGGTGAAGTTCCTGCATTCAGGATCTGAAGCCAGGATTTATCCTCGGAGGTGAAGTTCCTGGGATTCAGGATCAGGAAATAAGGATTTATCCCGGAGGTGAAGTTCCTGCTGAGGATCAGAAATAGTTATCGGGAGGTGAAGTTCGGCGTTGGGATCAGAAATAAGGATTTATCCTCGGAGGTGAAGTTCTGCTGCTGCAGGATCAGAAATAAGGATTTATCCTCGGAGGTGAAGTTCCTGCATTCAGGATCAGAAATAAGGATTTATCCTCGGAGGTGAAGTTCTGGTAGAGAGGATTTCTGGGGGTTGCTGCATTCAGGATCAGAAATAAGGATTTATCCTCGGAGGTGAAGTTCCTGCTATAAGATTCATGGGGGTCTCGCTTCAGGATCAGAAATAAGGATTTTCGCGGAGGTGAAGTTCCTGCATTCAGGATCAGAACTAAGGATTTATCCTCGGAGGTGAAGTTCCTGCTGCATTCAGGATCAGAAATAAGGATTTATCCTCGGAGGTGAAGTTCCTGGGTTGCATTCAGGATCAGAAATAAGGATTTATCCTCGGAGGAGAAGTTCCTGCATTCAGGATCAGAAATAAGGATTTATCCTCGGAGGTGAAGTTCCTGCGGATTCAGGATCAGAAATATGATTTATCCTCGGAGGTGAAGTTCCTGCTTCAGGATCAGAAATAAGGATTTTCCTCGGAGGTGAGTTCTTGCTTCAGGTCAGAAATGGCCTTCCTCGGAGGTGAGTTCTAGGTTAGGTCAGAAATAAGGTTTCCCTGGGTGGTTCCTGCTGTTGGTAGAAATTAAGATTTTCCCGGAGGTGGTTCCGCATTCAGGATAAAATAGGATTTATCCTCGAGGTGGTTCCTGCGCTGGTAGAAATAAAGGATTTTCCGGAGGTGAGGCTGCGGTCAGAAATAAGGATTTTCCCGGAGGTGAAGTTCCTGCATTCAGGATCAGAGCTAAAGATTTTATCCTCTGAGGTGAAGTTCCTACGGCATTCAGGATCAGAAATAAGGATTTATCCTCGGAGGTGAAGTTCTGCTGCATTCAGGATCAGAAATAAGGATTTATCCTCGGAGGTGAAGTTCCTGCATTCAGGGATCAGAAATAAGGATTTATCCTCGGAGGTGAAGTTCCCTGCATTAGGATCAGAAATAAGGATTTATCCTCGGAGGTGAAGTTCCTGCTGCATTCAGGATCAGAAATAAGGATTTATCCTCGGAGATGAAGTTCCCTGCATTCAGGATCAGAAATAAGGATTTATCCCGGAGGTGAAGTTCCTGCTTCAGGGATCAAATAATATGAGGTGAAGTTCTGGGATTCTAGGTGAAATAACGATTTACCCTCGGAGGTGAAGTTCCTGCTGCATTCAGGATCAGAAATAAGGATTTATCCTCGGAGGTGAAGTTCCTGCTGCATTCAGGATCAGAAATAAGGATTTATCCTCGGAGGTGAAGTTCCTGCTGCATCAGGATCAGAAATAAGGATTTATCCCTCGGAGGTGAAGTTCCTGCTGCATTCAGGATCAGAAATAAGGATTTATCCTGGAGGTGAAGTTCCTGCTGCATTCAGGATCAGAAATAAGGATTTATCCTCGGAGGTGAAGTTCCTGCCATCCAGGATCAGAAATAAGGATTTATCCTCGGAGGTGAAGTTCCTGCTGCACAGGATCAGAAATAAGGATTTATCCTCGGAGGTGAAGTTCCTGCATTCAGGATCAGAAATAAGGATTTATCCTCGGAGGTGAAGTTCCTGCATTCAGGATCAGAAATAAGGATTTATCCTCGGAGGTGAAGTTCCTGCATTCAGGATCAGAAATAAGGATTTATCCTCGGAGGTGAAGTTCCTGCTGCATTCAGGATCAGAAATAAGGATTTATCCTCGGAGGTGAAGTTCCTGCTGCATTCAGGATCAGAAATAAGGATTTATCCTCGGAGGTGAAGTTCCTGCTGCATTCAGGATCAGAAATAAGGATTTATCCTCGGAGGTGAAGTTCCTGCTGCATTCAGGATCAGAAATAAGGATTTATCCTCGGAGGTGAAGTTCCTGCATTCAGGATCAGAAATAAGGATTTATCCTCGGAGGTGAAGTTCCTGCTGCATTCAGGATCAGAAATAAGGATTTATCCTCGGAGGTGAAGTTCCTGCTGCATTCAGGATCAGAAATAAGGATTTATCCTCGGAGGTGAAGTTCCTGCTGAGGTGAATGGTCGGGGTGGTGGGAGAAATGGCGGGGTGGTTCGCTGCAGGATCAGAAATAAGGATTTATCCTCGGAGGTGAGTTCTGTGGTAGAAATAAGGTTTTCTGGAGGTGAGTTCGCTGCATTCAGGATCAGAAATAAGGATTTATCCTCGGAGGTGAAGTTCCTGCTGCAGGATCAGAAATAAGGATTTATCCTCGGAGGTGAAGTTCCTGCTGCATTCAGGATCAGAAATAAGGATTTATCCTCGGAGGTGAAGTTCCTGCTGCATTCAGGATCAGAAATAAGGATTTATCCTCGGAGGTGAAGTTCCTGCATTCAGGATCAGAAATAAGGATTTATCCTCGGAGGTGAAGTTCCTGCATTCAGGATCAGAAATAAGGATTTATCCTCGGAGGTGAAGTTCCTGCTGCATTCAGGATCAGAAATAAGGATTTATCCTCGGAGGTGAAGTTCCTGCTGCATTCAGGATCAGAAATAAGGATTTATCCTCGGAGGTGAAGTTCCTGCTGCATTCAGGATCAGAAATAAGGATTTATCCTCGGAGGTGAAGTTCCTGCTGCATTCAGGATCAGAAATAAGGATTTATCCTCGGAGGTGAAGTTCCTGCTGCATTCAGGATCAGAAATAAGGATTTATCCTCGGAGGTGAAGTTCCTGCTGCATTCAGGATCAGAAATAAGGATTTATCCTCGGAGGTGAAGTTCCTGCTGCATTCAGGATCAGAAATAAGGATTTATCCTCGGAGGTGAAGTTCCTGCTGCATTCAGGATCAGAAATAAGGATTTATCCTCGGAGGTGAAGTTCCTGCTGCATTCAGGATCAGAAATAAGGATTTATCCTCGGAGGTGAAGTTCCTGCATTCAGGATCAGAAATAAGGATTTATCCTCGGAGGTGAAGTTCCTGCTGCATTCAGGATCAGAAATAAGGATTTATCCTCGGAGGTGAAGTTCCTGCATTCAGGATCAGAAATAAGGATTTATCCTCGGAGGTGAAGTTCCTGCATTCAGGATCAGAAATAAGGATTTATCCTCGGAGGTGAAGTTCCTGCTGCATTCAGGATCAGAAATAAGGATTTATCCTCGGAGGTGAAGTTCCTGCATTCAGGATCAGAAATAAGGATTTATCCTCGGAGGTGAAGTTCCTGCATTCAGGATCAGAAATAAGGATTTATCCTCGGAGGTGAAGTTCCTGCTGCATTCAGGATCAGAAATAAGGATTTATCCTCGGAGGTGAAGTTCCTGCATTCAGGATCAGAAATAAGGTTTATCCTCGGAGGTGAGTTCCTGCATTCAGGATCAGAAATAAGGATTTATCCTCGGAGGTGAAGTTCCTGCTGCATTCAGGATCAGAAATAAGGATTTATCCTCGGAGGTGAAGTTCCTGCTGCATTCAGGATCAGAAATAAGGATTTATCCTCGGAGGTGAAGTTCCTGCATTCAGGATCAGAAATAAGGATTTATCCTCGGAGGTGAAGTTCCTGCTGCATTCAGGATCAGAAATAAGGATTTATCCTCGGAGGTGAAGTTCCTGCATTCAGGATCAGAAATAAGGATTTATCCTCGGAGGTGAAGTTCCTGCATTCAGGATCAGAAATAAGGATTTATCCTCGGAGGTGAAGTTCGCTGCATTCAGGATCAGAAATAAGGATTTATCCTCGGAGGTGAAGTTCCTGCATTCAGGATCAGAAATAAGGATTTATCCTCGGAGGTGAAGTTCCTGCTGCATTCAGGATCAGAAATAAGGATTTATCCTCGGAGGTGAAGTTCCTGCATTCAGGATCAGAAATAAGGATTTATCCTCGGAGGTGAAGTTCCTGCTGCATTCAGGATCAGAAATAAGGATTTATCCTCGGAGGTGAAGTTCCTGCTGCATTCAGGATCAGAAATAAGGATTTATCCTCGGAGGTGAAGTTCCTGCTGCATTCAGGATCAGAAATAAGGATTTATCCTCGGAGGTGAAGTTCCTGCTGCATTCAGGATCAGAAATAAGGATTTATCCTCGGAGGTGAAGTTCCTGCTGCATTCAGGATCAGAAATAAGGATTTATCCTCGGAGGTGAAGTTCCTGCTGCATTCAGGATCAGAAATAAGGATTTATCCTCGGAGGTGAAGTTCCTGCATTCAGGATCAGAAATAAGGATTTATCCTCGGAGGTGAAGTTCCTGCATTCAGGATCAGAAATAAGGATTTATCCTCGGAGGTGAAGTTCCTGCATTCAGGATCAGAAATAAGGATTTATCCTCGGAGGTGAAGTTCCTGCTGCATTCAGGATCAGAAATAAGGATTTATCCTCGGAGGTGAAGTTCCTGCATTCAGGATCAGAAATAAGGATTTATCCTCGGAGGTGAAGTTCCTGCTGCATTCAGGATCAGAAATAAGGATTTATCCTCGGAGGTGAAGTTCCTGCATTCAGGATCAGAAATAAGGATTTTCCTCGGAGGTGAAGTTCGCATTCAGGATCAGAAATAAGGTTTTCCCGGAGGTGAAGTCGTGCATTCAGGATCAGAAATAAGGTTTTCCTCGGAGGTGAAGTTCCTGCATTCAGGATCAGAAATAAGGATTTATCCTCGGAGGTGAAGTTCCTGCTGCATTCAGGATCAGAAATAAGGATTTATCCTCGGAGGTGAAGTTCCTGCTGCATTCAGGATCAGAAATAAGGATTTATCCTCGGAGGTGAAGTTCCTGCATTCAGGATCAGAAATAAGGATTTATCCTCGGAGGTGAAGTTCCTGCTGCTTCAGGATCAGAAATAAGGATTTATCCTCGGAGGTGAAGTTCCTGCTGCATTCAGGATCAGAAATAAGGATTTATCCTCGGAGGTGAAGTTCCTGCTGCATTCAGGATCAGAAATAAGGATTTATCCTCGGAGGTGAAGTTCCTGCATTCAGGATCAGAAATAAGGATTTATCCTCGGAGGTGAAGTTCCTGCATTCAGGATCAGAAATAAGGATTTATCCTCGGAGGTGAAGTTCCTGCTGCATTCAGGATCAGAAATAAGGATTTATCCTCGGAGGTGAAGTTCCTGCATTCAGGATCAGAAATAAGGATTTATCCTCGGAGGTGAAGTTCCTGCATTCAGGATCAGAAATAAGGATTTATCCTCGGAGGTGAAGTTCCTGCTTCAGGATCAGAAATAAGGATTTATCCTCGGAGGTGAAGTTCCTGCATTCAGGATCAGAAATAAGGATTTATCCTCGGAGGTGAAGTTCCTGCATTCAGGATCAGAAATAAGGATTTATCCTCGGAGGTGAAGTTCCTGCATTCAGGATCAGAAATAAGGATTTATCCTCGGAGGTGAAGTTCCTGCTGCATTCAGGATCAGAAATAAGGATTTATCCTCGGAGGTGAAGTTCCTGCATTCAGGATCAGAAATAAGGATTTATCCTCGGAGGTGAAGTTCCTGCTGCATTCAGGATCAGAAATAAGGATTTATCCTCGGAGGTGAAGTTCCTGCTGCATTCAGGATCAGAAATAAGGATTTATCCTCGGAGGTGAAGTTCCTGCTGCATTCAGGATCAGAAATAAGGATTTATCCTCGGAGGTGAAGTTCCTGCATTCAGGATCAGAAATAAGGATTTATCCTCGGAGGTGAAGTTCCTGCTGCATTCAGGATCAGAAATAAGGATTTATCCTCGGAGGTGAAGTTCTGCTGCATTCAGGATCAGAAATAAGGATTTATCCTCGGAGGTGAAGTTCCTGCATTCAGGATCAGAAATAAGGATTTATCCTCGGAGGTGAAGTTCCTGCTGCATTCAGGATCAGAAATAAGGATTTATCCTCGGAGGTGAAGTTCCTGCTTCAGGATCAGAAATAAGGATTTATCCTCGGAGGTGAAGTTCCTGCATTCAGGATCAGAAATAAGGATTTATCCTCGGAGGTGAAGTTCCTGCTGCATTCAGGATCAGAAATAAGGATTTATCCTCGGAGGTGAAGTTCCTGCTGCATTCAGGATCAGAAATAAGGATTTATCCTCGGAGGTGAAGTTCCTGCTGCATTCAGGATCAGAAATAAGGATTTATCCTCGGAGGTGAAGTTCCTGCTGCATTCAGGATCAGAAATAAGGATTTATCCTCGGAGGTGAAGTTCCTGCTGCATTCAGGATCAGAAATAAGGATTTATCCTCGGAGGTGAAGTTCCTGCTGCATTCAGGATCAGAAATAAGGATTTATCCTCGGAGGTGAAGTTCCTGCTGCATTCAGGATCAGAAATAAGGATTTATCCTCGGAGGTGAAGTTCCTGCATTCAGGATCAGAAATAAGGATTTATCCTCGGAGGTGAAGTTCCTGCATTCAGGATCAGAAATAAGGATTTATCCTCGGAGGTGAAGTTCCTGCATTCAGGATCAGAAATAAGGATTTATCCTCGGAGGTGAAGTTCCTGCATTCAGGATCAGAAATAAGGATTTATCCTCGGAGGTGAAGTTCCTGCATTCAGGATCAGAAATAAGGATTTATCCTCGGAGGTGAAGTTCCTGCTGCATTCAGGATCAGAAATAAGGATTTATCCTCGGAGGTGAAGTTCCTGCTGCATTCAGGATCAGAAATAAGGATTTATCCTCGGAGGTGAAGTTCCTGCTGCATTCAGGATCAGAAATAAGGATTTATCCTCGGAGGTGAAGTTCCTGCATTCAGGATCAGAAATAAGGATTTATCCTCGGAGGTGAAGTTCCTGCATTCAGGATCAGAAATAAGGATTTATCCTCGGAGGTGAAGTTCCTGCATTCAGGATCAGAAATAAGGATTTATCCTCGGAGGTGAAGTTCCTGCTGCATTCAGGATCAGAAATAAGGATTTATCCTCGGAGGTGAAGTTCCTGCATTCAGGATCAGAAATAAGGATTTATCCTCGGAGGTGAAGTTCCTGCTGTTCAGGATCAGAAATAAGGATTTATCCTCGGAGGTGAAGTTCCTGCTGCATTCAGGATCAGAAATAAGGATTTATCCTCGGAGGTGAAGTTCCTGCATTCAGGATCAGAAATAAGGATTTATCCTCGGAGGTGAAGTTCCTGCTGCATTCAGGATCAGAAATAAGGATTTATCCTCGGAGGTGAAGTTCCTGCTGCATTCAGGATCAGAAATAAGGATTTATCCTCGGAGGTGAAGTTCCTGCTGCATTCAGGATCAGAAATAAGGATTTATCCTCGGAGGTGAAGTTCCTGCTGCATTCAGGATCAGAAATAAGGATTTATCCTCGGAGGTGAAGTTCCTGCATTCAGGATCAGAAATAAGGATTTATCCTCGGAGGTGAAGTTCCTGCTGCATTCAGGATCAGAAATAAGGATTTATCCTCGGAGGTGAAGTTCCTGCATTCAGGATCAGAAATAAGGATTTATCCTCGGAGGGAAGTTCCTGCTGCATTCAGGATCAGAAATAAGGATTTATCCTCGGAGGTGAAGTTCCTGATTAGGATCAGAAATAAGGATTTTCCTCGGAGGTGAAGTTCCTGCTGCAGGATCAGAAATAAGGATTTATCCTCGGAGGTGAAGTTCCTGCATGCAGGATCAGAAATAAGGATTTATCCTCGGAGGTGAAGTTCCTGCATTCAGGATCAGAAATAAGGATTTATCCTCGGAGGTGAAGTTCCTGCTGCATTCAGGATCAGAAATAAGGATTTATCCTCGGAGGTGAAGTTCCTGCATTCAGGATCAGAAATAAGGATTTATCCTCGGAGGTGAAGTTCCTGCTGCCAGGATCAGAAATAAGGATTTATCCTCGGAGGTGAAGTTCCTGCTGCATTCAGGATCAGAAATAAGGATTTTCCTCGGAGGTGAAGTTCCTGCTGCATTCAGGATCAGAAATAAGGATTTATCCTCGGAGGTGAAGTTCCTGCTGCATTCAGGATCAGAAATAAGGATTTATCCTCGGAGGTGAAGTTCCTGCTGCATTCAGGATCAGAAATAAGGATTTATCCTCGGAGGTGAAGTTCCTGCTGCATTCAGGATCAGAAATAAGGATTTATCCTCGGAGGTGAAGTTCCTGCATTCAGGATCAGAAATAAGGATTTATCCTCGGAGGTGAAGTTCCTGCGTGCAGGATCAGAAATAAGGATTTATCCTCGGAGGTGAAGTTCCTGCTGCATTCAGGATCAGAAATAAGGATTTATCCTCGGAGGTGAGTTCCTGCTAGGATCAGAAATAAGGATTTTCCTCGGAGGTGAGTTCCTGCATTCAGGATCAGAAATAAGGATTTTCCTCGGAGGTGAAGTTCCTGCTGCATTCAGGATCAGAAATAAGGATTTTCCTCGGAGGTGAAGTTCCTGCTGCATTCAGGATCAGAAATAAGGATTTATCCTCGGAGGTGAAGTTCCTGCTGCATTCAGGATCAGAAATAAGGATTTATCCTCGGAGGTGAAGTTCTGCTGCATTCAGGATCAGAAATAAGGATTTATCCTCGGAGGTGAAGTTCCTGCATTCAGGATCAGAAATAAGGATTTATCCTCGGAGGTGAAGTTCTGCTGTTCAGGATCAGAAATAAGGATTTTCCTCGGAGGTGAAGTTCTGCTGCATTCAGGATCAGAAATAAGGATTTATCCTCGGAGGTGAAGTTCCTGCATTCAGGATCAGAAATAAGGATTTATCCTCGGAGGTGAAGTTCCTGCATTCAGGATCAGAAATAAGGATTTATCCTCGGAGGTGAAGTTCCTGCATTCAGGATCAGAAATAAGGATTTATCCTCGGAGGTGAAGTTCCTGCTGCATTCAGGATCAGAAATAAGGATTTATCCTCGGAGGTGAAGTTCCTGCATTCAGGATCAGAAATAAGGATTTATCCTCGGAGGTGAAGTTCCTGCTGCATTCAGGATCAGAAATAAGGATTTATCCTCGGAGGTGAAGTTCCTGCTGCATTCAGGATCAGAAATAAGGATTTATCCTCGGAGGTGAAGTTCCTGCATTCAGGATCAGAAATAAGGATTTATCTCGGGGTGAGTTCTGGCATTAGGATCAGAAATAAGGATTTTCCTCGGAGGTGAAGTTCCTGCATTCAGGATCAGAAATAAGGATTTATCCTCGGAGGTGAAGTTCTGCTGCATTCAGGATCAGAAATAAGGATTTATCCTCGGAGGTGAAGTTCCTGCTGCATTCAGGATCAGAAATAAGGATTTATCCTCGGAGGTGAAGTTCCTGCTGCATTCAGGATCAGAAATAAGGATTTATCCTCGGAGGTGAAGTTCCTGCTGCATTCAGGATCAGAAATAAGGATTTATCCTCGGAGGTGAAGTTCCTGCATTCAGGATCAGAAATAAGGATTTATCCTCGGAGGTGAAGTTCCTGCTGCATTCAGGATCAGAAATAAGGATTTATCCTCGGAGGTGAAGTTCCTGCTCAGGATCAGAAATAAGGATTTATCCTGGAGGTGAAGTTCTGCTGCATTCAGGATCAGAAATAAGGATTTATCCTCGGAGGTGAAGTTCCTGCTTCAGGATCAGAAATAAGGATTTATCCTCGGAGGTGAAGTTCCTGCATTCAGGATCAGAAATAAGGATTTATCCTCGGAGGTGAAGTTCCTGCATCAGGATCAGAAATAAGGATTTATCCTCGGAGGTGAAGTTCCTGCTTCAGGATCAGAAATAAGGATTTATCCTCGGAGGTGAAGTTCCTGCATTCAGGATCAGAAATAAGGATTTATCCTCGGAGGTGAAGTTCCTGCTGTCAGGATCAGAAATAAGGATTTATCCTCGGAGGTGAAGTTCCTGCATTCAGGATCAGAAATAAGGATTTATCCTCGGAGGTGAAGTTCCTGCATTCAGGATCAGAAATAAGGATTTATCCTCGGAGGTGAAGTTCCTGCATTCAGGATCAGAAATAAGGATTTATCCTCGGAGGTGAAGTTCCTGCTGCATTCAGGATCAGAAATAAGGATTTATCCTCGGAGGTGAAGTTCCTGCATTCAGGATCAGAAATAAGGATTTATCCTCGGAGGTGAAGTTCCTGCTGCATTCAGGATCAGAAATAAGGATTTATCCTCGGAGGTGAAGTTCCTGCTGCATTCAGGATCAGAAATAAGGATTTATCCTCGGAGGTGAAGTTCCTGCTGTCAGGATCAGAAATAAGGATTTATCCTCGGAGGTGAAGTTCCGCTGCATTCAGGATCAGAAATAAGGATTTATCCTCGGAGGTGAAGTTCCTGCTGCATTCAGGATCAGAAATAAGGATTTATCCTCGGAGGTGAAGTTCCTGCTGCATTCAGGATCAGAAATAAGGATTTATCCTCGGAGGTGAAGTTCCTGCATTCAGGATCAGAAATAAGGATTTATCCTCGGAGGTGAAGTTCCTGCTGCATTCAGGATCAGAAATAAGGATTTATCCTCGGAGGTGAAGTTCCTGCTGCATTCAGGATCAGAAATAAGGATTTATCCTCGGAGGTGAAGTTCCTGCTGCATTCAGGATCAGAAATAAGGATTTATCCTCGGAGGTGAAGTTCCTGCTGCATTCAGGATCAGAAATAAGGATTTATCCTCGGAGGTGAAGTTCCTGCATTCAGGATCAGAAATAAGGATTTATCCTCGGAGGTGAAGTTCCTGCTGCATTCAGGATCAGAAATAAGGATTTATCCTCGGAGGTGAAGTTCCTGCATTCAGGATCAGAAATAAGGATTTATCCTCGGAGGTGAAGTTCCTGCTGCATTCAGGATCAGAAATAAGGATTTATCCTCGGAGGTGAAGTTCCTGCATTCAGGATCAGAAATAAGGATTTATCCTCGGAGGTGAAGTTCCTGCTGCATTCAGGATCAGAAATAAGGATTTATCCTCGGAGGTGAAGTTCCTGCATTCAGGATCAGAAATAAGGATTTATCCTCGGAGGTGAAGTTCCTGCATTCAGGATCAGAAATAAGGATTTATCCTCGGAGGTGAAGTTCCTGCTGCATTCAGGATCAGAAATAAGGATTTATCCTCGGAGGTGAAGTTCCTGCATTCAGGATCAGAAATAAGGATTTATCCTCGGAGGTGAAGTTCCTGCTGCATTCAGGATCAGAAATAAGGATTTATCCTCGGAGGTGAAGTTCCTGCTGCATTCAGGATCAGAAATAAGGATTTATCCTCGGAGGTGAAGTTCCTGCTGCATTCAGGATCAGAAATAAGGATTTATCCTCGGAGGTGAAGTTCCTGCTGCAGGATCAGAAATAAGGATTTATCCTCGGAGGTGAAGTTCCTGCTGCATTCAGGATCAGAAATAAGGATTTATCCTCGGAGGTGAAGTTCCTGCTGCAGGATCAGAAATAAGGATTTATCCTCGGAGGTGAAGTTCCTGCATTCAGGATCAGAAATAAGGATTTATCCTCGGAGGTGAAGTTCCTGCTGCATTCAGGATCAGAAATAAGGATTTATCCTCGGAGGTGAAGTTCCTGCATTCAGGATCAGAAATAAGGATTTATCCTCGGAGGTGAAGTTCCTGCTGCATTCAGGATCAGAAATAAGGATTTATCCTCGGAGGTGAAGTTCCTGCATTCAGGATCAGAAATAAGGATTTATCCTCGGAGGTGAAGTTCCTGCATTCAGGATCAGAAATAAGGATTTATCCTCGGAGGTGAAGTTCCTGCTGTTCAGGATCAGAAATAAGGATTTATCCTCGGAGGTGAAGTTCCTGCATTCAGGATCAGAAATAAGGATTTATCCTCGGAGGTGAAGTTCCTGCTGCATTCAGGATCAGAAATAAGGATTTATCCTCGGAGGTGAAGTTCCTGCATTCAGGATCAGAAATAAGGATTTATCCTCGGAGGTGAAGTTCCTGCATTCAGGATCAGAAATAAGGATTTATCCTCGGAGGTGAAGTTCCTGCTGCAGGATCAGAAATAAGGATTTATCCTCGGAGGTGAAGTTCCTGCATTCAGGATCAGAAATAAGGATTTATCCTCGGAGGTGAAGTTCCTGCATTCAGGATCAGAAATAAGGATTTATCCTCGGAGGTGAAGTTCCTGCTGCAGGATCAGAAATAAGGATTTATCCTCGGAGGTGAAGTTCCTGCTGCATTCAGGATCAGAAATAAGGATTTATCCTCGGAGGTGAAGTTCCTGCTGCATTCAGGATCAGAAATAAGGATTTATCCTCGGAGGTGAAGTTCCTGCTGCAGGATCAGAAATAAGGATTTATCCTCGGAGGTGAAGTTCCTGCATTCAGGATCAGAAATAAGGATTTATCCTCGGAGGTGAAGTTCCTGCTGCAGGATCAGAAATAAGGATTTATCCTCGGAGGTGAAGTTCCTGCTGCATTCAGGATCAGAAATAAGGATTTATCCTCGGAGGTGAAGTTCCTGCATTCAGGATCAGAAATAAGGATTTATCCTCGGAGGTGAAGTTCCTGCATTCAGGATCAGAAATAAGGATTTATCCTCGGAGGTGAAGTTCCTGCTGCATTCAGGATCAGAAATAAGGATTTATCCTCGGAGGTGAAGTTCCTGCATTCAGGATCAGAAATAAGGATTTATCCTCGGAGGTGAAGTTCCTGCATTCAGGATCAGAAATAAGGATTTATCCTCGGAGGTGAAGTTCCTGCTGCAGGATCAGAAATAAGGATTTATCCTCGGAGGTGAAGTTCCTGCTGCATTCAGGATCAGAAATAAGGATTTATCCTCGGAGGTGAAGTTCCTGCTGCATTCAGGATCAGAAATAAGGATTTATCCTCGGAGGTGAAGTTCCTGCTGCATTCAGGATCAGAAATAAGGATTTATCCTCGGAGGTGAAGTTCCTGCTGCAGGATCAGAAATAAGGATTTATCCTCGGAGGTGAAGTTCCTGCTGCAGGATCAGAAATAAGGATTTATCCTCGGAGGTGAAGTTCCTGCATTCAGGATCAGAAATAAGGATTTATCCTCGGAGGTGAAGTTCCTGCATTCAGGATCAGAAATAAGGATTTATCCTCGGAGGTGAAGTTCCTGCATTCAGGATCAGAAATAAGGATTTATCCTCGGAGGTGAAGTTCCTGCATTCAGGATCAGAAATAAGGATTTATCCTCGGAGGTGAAGTTCCTGCTGCATTCAGGATCAGAAATAAGGATTTATCCTCGGAGGTGAAGTTCCTGCTGCAGGATCAGAAATAAGGATTTATCCTCGGAGGTGAAGTTCCTGCTGCATTCAGGATCAGAAATAAGGATTTATCCTCGGAGGTGAAGTTCCTGCTGCATTCAGGATCAGAAATAAGGATTTATCCTCGGAGGTGAAGTTCCTGCTGATCAGGATCAGAAATAAGGATTTATCCTCGGAGGTGAAGTTCCTGCATTCAGGATCAGAAATAAGGATTTATCCTCGGAGGTGAAGTTCCTGCTGCATTCAGGATCAGAAATAAGGATTTATCCTCGGAGGTGAAGTTCCTGCTGCAGGATCAGAAATAAGGATTTATCCTCGGAGGTGAAGTTCCTGCATTCAGGATCAGAAATAAGGATTTATCCTCGGAGGTGAAGTTCCTGCTGCAGGATCAGAAATAAGGATTTATCCTCGGAGGTGAAGTTCCTGCTGCAGGATCAGAAATAAGGATTTATCCTCGGAGGTGAAGTTCCTGCTGCATTCAGGATCAGAAATAAGGATTTATCCTCGGAGGTGAAGTTCCTGCTGCAGGATCAGAAATAAGGATTTATCCTCGGAGGTGAAGTTCCTGCATTCAGGATCAGAAATAAGGATTTATCCTCGGAGGTGAAGTTCCTGCTGCATTCAGGATCAGAAATAAGGATTTATCCTCGGAGGTGAAGTTCCTGCTGCATTCAGGATCAGAAATAAGGATTTATCCTCGGAGGTGAAGTTCCTGCATTCAGGATCAGAAATAAGGATTTATCCTCGGAGGTGAAGTTCCTGCATTCAGGATCAGAAATAAGGATTTATCCTCGGAGGTGAAGTCCCTGCTGCATTCAGGATCAGAAATAAGGATTTATCCTCGGAGGTGAAGTTCCTGCTGCATTCAGGATCAGAAATAAGGATTTATCCTCGGAGGTGAAGTTCCTGCATTCAGGATCAGAAATAAGGATTTATCCTCGGAGGTGAAGTTCCTGCTGCATTCAGGATCAGAAATAAGGATTTATCCTCGGAGGTGAAGTTCCTGCTGCATTCAGGATCAGAAATAAGGATTTATCCTCGGAGGTGAAGTTCCTGCTGCATTCAGGATCAGAAATAAGGATTTATCCTCGGAGGTGAAGTTCCTGCTGCATTCAGGATCAGAAATAAGGATTTATCCTCGGAGGTGAAGTTCCTGCTGCATTCAGGATCAGAAATAAGGATTTATCCTCGGAGGTGAAGTTCCTGCTGCATTCAGGATCAGAAATAAGGATTTATCCTCGGAGGTGAAGTTCCTGCATTCAGGATCAGAAATAAGGATTTATCCTCGGAGGTGAAGTTCCTGCATTCAGGATCAGAAATAAGGATTTATCCTCGGAGGTGAAGTTCCTGCTGCATTCAGGATCAGAAATAAGGATTTATCCTCGGAGGTGAAGTTCCGCTGCATTCAGGATCAGAAATAAGGATTTATCCTCGGAGGTGAAGTTCCTGCATTCAGGATCAGAAATAGGTTATCCTCGGAGGTGAAGTTCCTGCTGCATTCAGGATCAGAAATAAGGATTTATCCTCGGAGGTGAAGTTCCTGCATTCAGGATCAGAAATAAGGATTTATCCTCGGAGGTGAAGTTCCTGCATTCAGGATCAGAAATAAGGATTTATCCTCGGAGGTGAAGTTCCTGCTGCAGGATCAGGAAATAAGGATTTATCCTCGGAGGTGAAGTTCCTGCTGCATTCAGGATCAGAAATAAGGATTTATCCTCGGAGGTGAAGTTCCTGCTGCATTCAGGATCAGAAATAAGGATTTATCCTCGGAGGTGAAGTTCCTGCTGCATTCAGGATCAGAAATAAGGATTTATCCTCGGAGGTGAAGTTCCTGCATTCAGGATCAGAAATAAGGATTTATCCTCGGAGGTGAAGTTCCTGCTGCATTCAGGATCAGAAATAAGGATTTATCCTCGGAGGTGAAGTTCCTGCTGCATTCAGGATCAGAAATAAGGATTTATCCTCGGAGGTGAAGTTCCTGCTGCATTCAGGATCAGAAATAAGGATTTATCCTCGGAGATGAAGTTCCTGCTGCATTCAGGATCAGAAATAAGGATTTATCCTCGGAGGTGAAGTTCCTGCTGCATTCAGGATCAGAAATAAGGATTTATCCTCGGAGGTGAAGTTCCTGCATTCAGGATCAGAAATAAGGATTTATCCTCGGAGGTGAAGTTCCTGCTGCATTCAGGATCAGAAATAAGGATTTATCCTCGGAGGTGAAGTTCCTGCTGCATTCAGGATCAGAAATAAGGATTTATCCTCGGAGGTGAAGTTCCTGCATTCAGGATCAGAAATAAGGATTTATCCTCGGAGATGAAGTTCCTGCTGCATTCAGGATCAGAAATAAGGATTTATCCTCGGAGGTGAAGTTCCTGCTGCATTCAGGATCAGAAATAAGGATTTATCCTCGGAGGTGAAGTTCCTGCTGCATTCAGGATCAGAAATAAGGATTTATCCTCGGAGGTGAAGTTCCTGCTGCATTCAGGATCAGAAATAAGGATTTATCCTCGGAGGTGAAGTTCCTGCATTCAGGATCAGAAATAAGGATTTATCCTCGGAGGTGAAGTTCCTGCTGCATTCAGGATCAGAAATAAGGATTTATCCTCGGAGGTGAAGTTCCTGCTGCATTCAGGATCAGAAATAAGGATTTATCCTCGGAGGTGAAGTTCCTGCATTCAGGATCAGAAATAAGGATTTATCCTCGGAGGTGAAGTTCCTGCTGCATTCAGGATCAGAAATAAGGATTTATCCTCGGAGGTGAAGTTCCTGCATTCAGGATCAGAAATAAGGATTTATCCTCGGAGGTGAAGTTCCTGCATTCAGGATCAGAAATAAGGATTTATCCTCGGAGGTGAAGTTCCTGCATTCAGGATCAGAAATAAGGATTTATCCTCGGAGGTGAAGTTCCTGCTGCATTCAGGATCAGAAATAAGGATTTATCCTCGGAGGTGAAGTTCCCCTGCATTCAGGATCAGAAATAAGGATTTATCCTCGGAGGTGAAGTTCCTGCTGCATTCAGGATCAGAAATAAGGATTTATCCTCGGAGGTGAAGTTCCTGCTGCATTCAGGATCAGAAATAAGGATTTATCCTCGGAGGTGAAGTTCCTGCATTCAGGATCAGAAATAAGGATTTATCCTCGGAGGTGAAGTTCCTGCATTCAGGATCAGAAATAAGGATTTATCCTCGGAGGTGAAGTTCCTGCTGCAGGATCAGAAATAAGGATTTATCCTCGGAGGTGAAGTTCCTGCATTCAGGATCAGAAATAAGGATTTATCCTCGGAGGTGAAGTTCCTGCATTCAGGATCAGAAATAAGGATTTATCCTCGGAGATGAAGTTCCTGCATTCAGGATCAGAAATAAGGATTTATCCTCGGAGGTGAAGTTCCTGCATTCAGGATCAGAAATAAGGATTTATCCTCGGAGGTGAAGTTCCTGCTGCATTCAGGATCAGAAATAAGGATTTATCCTCGGAGGTGAAGTTCCTGCTGCAGGATCAGAAATAAGGATTTATCCTCGGAGGTGAAGTTCCTGCATTCAGGATCAGAAATAAGGATTTATCCTCGGAGGTGAAGTTCCTGCTGCATTCAGGATCAGAAATAAGGATTTATCCTCGGAGGTGAAGTTCCTGCTGCAGGATCAGAAATAAGGATTTATCCTCGGAGGTGAAGTTCCTGCTGCATTCAGGATCAGAAATAAGGATTTATCCTCGGAGGTGAAGTTCCTGCATTCAGGATCAGAAATAAGGATTTATCCTCGGAGGTGAAGTTCCTGCTGCATTCAGGATCAGAAATAAGGATTTATCCTCGGAGGTGAAGTTCCTGCTGCATTCAGGATCAGAAATAAGGATTTATCCTCGGAGGTGAAGTTCCTGCTGCAGGATCAGAAATAAGGATTTATCCTCGGAGGTGAAGTTCCTGCATTCAGGATCAGAAATAAGGATTTATCCTCGGAGGTGAAGTTCCTGCATTCAGGATCAGAAATAAGGATTTATCCTCGGAGGTGAAGTTCCTGCATTCAGGATCAGAAATAAGGATTTATCCTCGGAGGTGAAGTTCCTGCATTCAGGATCAGAAATAAGGATTTATCCTCGGAGGTGAAGTTCCTGCATTCAGGATCAGAAATAAGGATTTATCCTCGGAGGTGAAGTTCCTGCTGCATTCAGGATCAGAAATAAGGATTTATCCTCGGAGGTGAGAAGTTCCTGCATTCAGGATCAGAAATAAGGATTTATCCTCGGAGGTGAAGTTCCTGCTGCATTCAGGATCAGAAATAAGGATTTATCCTCGGAGGTGAAGTTCCTGCTGCATTCAGGATCAGAAATAAGGATTTATCCTCGGAGGTGAAGTTCCTGCTGCATTCAGGATCAGAAATAAGGATTTATCCTCGGAGATGAAGTTCCTGCTGCATTCAGGATCAGAAATAAGGATTTATCCTCGGAGGTGAAGTTCCTGCTGCATTCAGGATCAGAAATAAGGATTTATCCTCGGAGGTGAAGTTCCTGCTGCATTCAGGATCAGAAATAAGGATTTATCCTCGGAGGTGAAGTTCCTGCATTCAGGATCAGAAATAAGGATTTATCCTCGGAGGTGAAGTTCCTGCATTCAGGATCAGAAATAAGGATTTATCCTCGGAGGTGAAGTTCCTGCATTCAGGATCAGAAATAAGGATTTATCCTCGGAGGTGAAGTTCCTGCTGCATTCAGGATCAGAAATAAGGATTTATCCTCGGAGGTGAAGTTCCTGCATTCAGGATCAGAAATAAGGATTTATCCTCGGAGGTGAAGTTCCTGCTGCATTCAGGATCAGAAATAAGGATTTATCCTCGGAGGTGAAGTTCCTGCTGCATTCAGGATCAGAAATAAGGATTTATCCTCGGAGGTGAAGTTCCTGCATTCAGGATCAGAAATAAGGATTTATCCTCGGAGGTGAAGTTCCTGCATTCAGGATCAGAAATAAGGATTTATCCTCGGAGGTGAAGTTCCTGCTGCAGGATCAGAAATAAGGATTTATCCTCGGAGGTGAAGTTCCTGCATTCAGGATCAGAAATAAGGATTTATCCTCGGAGGTGAAGTTCCTGCATTCAGGATCAGAAATAAGGATTTATCCTCGGAGGTGAAGTTCCTGCTGCATTCAGGATCAGAAATAAGGATTTATCCTCGGAGGTGAAGTTCCTGCATTCAGGATCAGAAATAAGGATTTATCCTCGGAGGTGAAGTTCCTGCATTCAGGATCAGAAATAAGGATTTATCCTCGGAGATGAAGTTCCTGCATTCAGGATCAGAAATAAGGATTTATCCTCGGAGGTGAAGTTCCTGCATTCAGGATCAGAAATAAGGATTTATCCTCGGAGGTGAAGTTCCTGCTGCATTCAGGATCAGAAATAAGGATTTATCCTCGGAGGTGAAGTTCCTGCTGCAGGATCAGAAATAAGGATTTATCCTCGGAGGTGAAGTTCCTGCATTCAGGATCAGAAATAAGGATTTATCCTCGGAGGTGAAGTTCCTGCTGCATTCAGGATCAGAAATAAGGATTTATCCTCGGAGGTGAAGTTCCTGCTGCAGGATCAGAAATAAGGATTTATCCTCGGAGGTGAAGTTCCTGCTGCATTCAGGATCAGAAATAAGGATTTATCCTCGGAGGTGAAGTTCCTGCATTCAGGATCAGAAATAAGGATTTATCCTCGGAGGTGAAGTTCCTGCTGCATTCAGGATCAGAAATAAGGATTTATCCTCGGAGGTGAAGTTCCTGCTGCATTCAGGATCAGAAATAAGGATTTATCCTCGGAGGTGAAGTTCCTGCTGCAGGATCAGAAATAAGGATTTATCCTCGGAGGTGAAGTTCCTGCATTCAGGATCAGAAATAAGGATTTATCCTCGGAGGTGAAGTTCCTGCATTCAGGATCAGAAATAAGGATTTATCCTCGGAGGTGAAGTTCCTGCATTCAGGATCAGAAATAAGGATTTATCCTCGGAGGTGAAGTTCCTGCTGACAGATTTCCAAAGTTTAAAGAAGGGAACGTCCGTCTGGAATATGGAGTTAATCATTTGTATACTTTTGCCAAAAAGGAGCCGAACTGGAGAAGAGCAGAAAAGGTGAAAATGTCTGAAGGCCCACGCCCCCTCCAGCATGCCGATGGGGGGTCGTTTCTGGACGGGCTCCTTCCATTGTGTCCCACATAAGTGATCCCAGCTTTCTTCAGGGGGAATGAAGTTTCCTGAGTGTGTCACCTTCACCCTGTCGCAGACCCCGTTAGACCCCCCCATGCTGTTTTTGGGCGGAGCCTGAGGATGCATTCATAAAAACTTTTGCTACGATGTCCCGATGCTCGTTTCATCTTTTCTCCATATCGGGACGAACCTGCAGAAATCTGTGAAAGTCGTCACTTTTTAAATCCTTTTGTCTTTAAAGTTTGAACATTTTTCACGGCCCCCCCGCTCAGAAATGTACCACAGGCTGTCAGTCCCTGCTTTACCCAACCCAAACTGTTTGGTAAAAATTCTGAATCAGAAGCGCGTCGCAGGAGTTTTGGGCGAAACTTGTTCCACAGTTTCAGTGACAGAAATTAAAGTGTTTCCGGTTCTGCTCGTTCATCCATCTGCACTCCGGCTGAAGCTCCTCTGTTCCAGCCTCCATCCAGCACCGTATTCTGGATTACACCAATGTATTAACGGTCTCAATAATAGTCTTTTCAGCATGGGAGGGCAAGCCCCCCTTATTTTGGTGTCTGATTGTGGGTTTATGTCCAAACAGAAACGAGTTTGTGGGACTCCTGAGACTGCTGGTCTGGAATATGAACTGGAGACTGAAAGATGAAAAACGATTCCACACGTGATCCAGAGTTAAAAAATGACATAGAACCCCGTCTCTGCATGCCCCCCCCCTCATTTTCTATTCACAGGGAGAATATTTCTGTGACACATCTGATGACAAATTTATTCCCAGATATCTCATGGATTTAGCTTCCCAGTTAAGTTCACACTTATTCTTTACATTTTCTGAGGGTTAGTTAGTTAGTTAGTTAGTTAGTTAGTTAGTTAGTTAAAGCAAAGTATCCGCATTTTAGAAATGTTTAATTTGTATCCAGAAAAAGATCCGTACGCTTCCAAAAGTGAAAATAATTGAGATTGATGTGCAGCAGGACATCATCTGCCCAAACAGAAACCTTTCCCTTCAAACTTGCTCTCTCATGTCGTTATTCTGGATTATCCGTTGGCTCAATAAAAACTAAAACAAAAGTGGGCTGAGTGGACGGCCCTGCTGCGTTCCACGTTCCAGTGAAAAGGGTTCGAGACTCCTCCATTAATTGTAATTCTTGTCGGTGGTTTATCACAGAGGGCTTGTATTGTTTTGGTAAAAGAATTGTGAAAACCAAACTCATGCAGTAGGGGAGAGCAGGGTAATGTGGTACAGTTTTTACATTTGCCCCCCTCTCCCCGACTGTAAAGAGGAAGGCCGTATTCCCGCAACCAAAAGCCTTTTCAGCATGTAATCCGTCAGCACCGCGTCTACATCATGATGAGTCATTACATGCAGGTCCTCTGATGTTATCGTGAGTTTGCCTTTGGCGAATGAACCCGGTCTGATCCGGCTGATCATTTGTGGTAACGTGTTCCAAGTATGTGAGTAAAGATCTTATAATCGTGATCTAACACGCTAACTGGTCTGCAGATTTATCTCCCCCTCTGTTGGAACGAGTGAAACTCTCTCCAGGAAGGAGGAATCACATTTTTCCAATTATATTAGTAGATTGCAACATAGGGACCAATGACCCCCCATTACCCGGGAGGCACCATGCTGCTGTAAATCCATCCGGACCTGATTTCAGATGGAAAATCGCTGCTTTCATTTCCTTTTCAGGGATTTCTGCTGGGAGTTGATTTCTCTGCTCAGCAGTTTAGGAAGATTAATCTTTTTAAAGACTTCGTCCATTTTTACTCCATCAAGTTGGGTTTGTGTGTAAAGTTCATGAAAGTTCATCTCAAAACTATTTTCTATATCCTCCATTTTATAATGCACCATATTAGTTTTTGGATCTTTAATTTTATGAATTGAGTTTTCTGCTTGCTGCTTTTTCAGTTTGTAAGCCAATAATTTGCTGGCTTTCCTCCCCCTCGTAATATTTTTGTCCTGAGAACAGTAACTTTTTATATCTTTTGTATAAATATTAATTTCCTTCCTTTTCTTCCTAAGTGCTTCTATAAGTTTCTCATCATGAGTGTCCTCATGTTTCGTTTCCATCTGTTCAGTCCTGCTTCCAGTCGGCCAAACTCTTTTTTGTTTGCTTCTCTTTGAACTTGAGCTGTATCCAGTTATTTACCCCAAACTACTGTTTTACAAGCATCCCATAATATTGGAGCTGAAACCTCACCGTGATCATGTAGTTGCAGAAATTCTGTGAGACCCTTTTCAATGTGATCCTCCATATGCTTCAATAAATGCAGGTTTAATCTCCATAAAGTGTTTCTCTGACAGTTTTAAAGGTCCATAATTCCCACAATCCTTCACTCCACACATCAGCTAAACCAATGTAAAGGATTTAATGTTATGTTCAGGAAACAGGGTATTTCCGGTGTTTTATTGTGAAAAAGGCAGAGCGGAAGTTGGGTTCCTGTCTATTGACGAAGGTTGTTCAGAGAAGAAGAAATAAAGACGGCGGACGCGCCGGTTGAACAGTACCACTTCGACTCGTCATTTGTAGTTCATGTCAGTATAGGCGCACAAAACAGAACACTCGGCTACATTGGTGGCAGCGGCGGGATATTGGCCTGCAGGACGTCCCTCGTGAAACACATATTGTGAGTTATCAAAGTTTTAGCTAGTGAGCTAACGCTAGCCCCCCTGCTAGCTCCCGCGTAGCTTAACTCTCACAGTGTTTATTAGCACGAGTCGGAAACTCCGACGTCATCTCGTAACTCATCACAGATAGTCAGAGTAAGGCAACATGTGGCGTTACGATACGGACCCACTGGACTACAAAGCGCGGAGTGAGGAGAGACCGGTCGCCAGCAATGTGAGGATTGAGCTTCCGCCGCCCTTTTCAGGGGAAGAAAAACAAAGCTTTTCATCCTGGGCCAGACAGTATGAAGTCGCTGTGAGGGCGCTGGTTGGGAGCTCCAGATGTGATTATGATTATGAGCTGGCAAGGATTTTACCGACACGACTGACAAAAGCTGCCTTTCTCCTGTGGGATAGTCTACCAGCAACTGTCCAGGCTGACTATGACTCCACAAAGGAGAAATTACAGGAAGCGTTTGGACAAAGACATTTTCTGGACTGTTTCCGAGCGAATCTCTGTGCTCGTCCCCGCACCCCAGGTGAGAGTTTGGAAGTTTATGCGGCAGAGATAAGCAAGCTAGTTCAAGATGCCTTTCCAGGCTATGGGGATGTAGCTCAGAAAGAGGAGAAATTTAGAAGATTTCTAGCAGGACTTGACCCAGCCCTGAGAGCCAAATGTCATGAACAGGGTGCAACTGATTTGGAAGAGGCCCTAGTAATCGCAGGCCGTTGTGAGATGGCTAGAGAGACCCTAAAACTGGACTGTGTAATCCCTCAGTTTCACCAACCTCTGGCAGGAGGGGGTGCAGCAGCAACAGTACATTCCATATCTGATGGAAGCCGTTTGCACAGAGCTGTGGAAAGGCTCGCTGAGGACATGAGAGAAATGAAAATGGAAATGAAGCGCGTGGTGGAGGAAAATAGCCGACTGAGATCGAGCAGCTGGAAAGACGAATGGAGACCATCAACTGCACAGCGGGGAAGTCATTGTCAGTGTACTTGCAGGGAGATGGGCTGCTGGTCACGTCAGGCACAGAGTGAGCAGAGAGGCCGTTCGCCTGTCCGTGGCTGGTATGAAAGGGGAGTAGGAGAAAATTCAACAGGGAGACGGAGTGACTGGTCACCTGCAAAACAACGAGCCTCTTCTCCTGGTTGGCGTAGCCCCAGTCCTGCAAGAGCGCCATTTTCTGAGGAGCCCCAGAGACAGAGAGGTGTTCGTTTTCTGTCCCCCAAGAGAGAGAGCTCATCCTGCCAGTCGTTAAAAGAGATATAGCTGGTGTTGCGGCCCAAACACCAGCTAGTGAGCAACTCACGGGCCCTTTACAAAAAGAGATATGTCACCTTACACCAAATGATGCACTGATCCAGGACAAGACAAAACAGCATTGTACCTCTTATGTGAGAGGAAACATTGAGGGGACTGAAATCAACATATTAGTGGATTCTGGGTCAACAGAGTCATTCATCAGTGCAGATTTTCGCATGTCTGTGCCAGCGCTGCGTCAACGACCCCTGAATCCGGAGCTCATTGATGCACGGGCAGTGAATGGCCAGATGCTTGACACATTGGGCACCATCACTGCCACTTTACATTTGGGTGATAAATCTTGGCAGCAGACTTTCTATGTAATGCGAGGTTCTACGCAGAGAGCGCTGCTGGGCCTGGACTTTCTGGTAGCTAATCATGCCCTTTTGGACTTTGACCATCACAAACTGAAACTAGAAGGCACTATTATTCCACTTTTGAGGGGTACAGACTTAATTCCAGAGTGTTGAAATGTTTCCATCACCTCCCCTGTAACACTTCCACCCCTCAGTGAAATGCTGGTGCCCGTGACCCTGACACCCGCTGGTTCTGCTGACCAACTTCTCGATTTTGTAGGTTACTTGGCACCTAACCTTCCTGGTAAGAGTGAGTGTGTGGTAGCTCACACACTCACATCAGTGAAAGATGGACTGACCACTGCCCGCGTACTGAATCCAACTGATCGTGACATTCTACTAAAACCAGGCATGCACTTGGGGGAGTTCTTTTCTGTAGATGAGTCAGAACTGGTAACGCTCCCCCTCAACACAGATGAGTTTGTCGCTGCCATTTCAGCTACTAGCGTGCCTTTAGTGTCACTTGAGGAATCTCCGGCTGATCCGCAACAAAAAGAACAGCTAATAGCATTGCTGGCAGAGCACAAGGAAATATTTAGCACAACCAAAGCGACAAGTGGCAAATGTACACTCATCAAGCATCGCATTAAAACTGGTGATCATCCCCCTCTAAGACAGCGTGCCTACCGGACCTCACCAGAAAAGAGGGAGGAGATTGATCGGCAGGTGACAACCCTGTTAGCAAATGGAGTGATAGAGGAAAGCTGCAGCCCCTGGTCCTCACCGGTGGTCCTGGTAAAGAAAAAGAATGGTGAGTGGAGATTCTGCATTGACTACCGCCGCTTAAACAGCATAACCGTGAAAGACTCTCATCCTCTCCCAGAGTGGATGACACCCTGGATGCACTAGCAGGTTCCCTGTGGTTTAGCACACTGACTTTTCTAATGGCTATTGGCAGCTGGAGGTTGCGGAAGAAGACAGAGAAAAGACAGCCTTCAACACTGGACGGGGCCTCTACCAGTGGAGATCAATGCCTATGGGACTGACCAACTCACCAGCAACATTCCAGCGTATGATGGAGCTAGTGCTGCGTGGGCTCCCATGGCAGGTGTGCATGGTTTACCTCGATGATGTTTTGATATACAGCCCCACATTTGAGAACCATCTCTCCAGCCTGCGTGAAGTCTTCTCCAGGATCAGAGCAGCAGGCCTCAGACTGAATCCACACAAATGTCATCTGGCACGTGATCATGTAGTGTTTCTGGGCCATGTTGTCTCTCGCCAGGGTCTCCAACCAGACCCTAGAAACACTGAGAAAGTCAAGTCCTGGCCTAAACCTCAGAATCCAACCGAGGTGAGAGCATTTGTGGGCCTGTGTTCTTACTACCGACGCTTTGTGAAGGACTTTGCCCGGCGTGCCGCTCCACTGCACCATCTAACATGTAAAGACATTCCTTTTCAGTGGACACCTGAATGTGATGCAGCTTTTGAGTATCTGAAAGAGGTGCTTTCTTCTGCACCAGTTGTGACAATGCCTGACTTCAGCAGCCCCTTTAAAGTGTATACTGATGCCTCTTTGGAAGCTGTGGGGGCTGTGTTAGCTCAAGACAAGGAGGAAATGGAGAGAGTAGTGGTGTATGCCAGCCAAGCGCTTACCCCCACTGAAAAGCGCTGGTCCACATTCGACAGGGAGCTGTGGGCCGTTGTGTGGGCTGTACGCCAGTTCAGACACTACATTGGGTCAGCTGCATTCACCATCATAACGGATCACAAGCCTCTGTTAGGTCTTCGCCACATGGTTCTGGACAAGGACCCCACAGGGAGGAGAGCCAGATGGCTTCTTGAACTGGACCCCTTTAACTGGGTGATTGAACATAAACAGGGACTGAGTCACACTAATGCGGATGCCCTCTCGCGGCGACCTCAGGATCCTGAACTCCTCAAGGTGGAAGATGACTCACAGGATATTACTGTCCAGGTGAATGCTATACACACCGATGAGGAGACAGCTGCGGTTCAGACACCTGCGCCCGTACCTCAGACACCAGCAGGGGATCCTTGTTCCCCAGATTCTACCACCTCCCCTCAGTCGGTGGAAATGAATGGGGAGTTGGATGACTTCTCTTTTGTTGAGGCACTCTCCGATGATGGATCTGGAATGAGAGAACTGCAGCGAGCAGATCCAGATCTTAAAAGAGTGTTAGGGTGGATTGAGGGGGAGGAGCTCGCCCACCTCGGGGGCAAATGAGAGGCAGCTCCCGGTGGCTGCGGAAATTATGGACAGAGTACCCCCGCCTCTCTGCTGTGAATGGACTGCTTTGCCGGAGTGTGAATTCCTCCCTCACTGGTGACAGTTTGTGCCAAGTTGTTGTGCCTCCCTCACTTGTTTCTGAGGTGCTGCAGCATCTCCACGGAGGTCCTGCGTCAGCACATTTTTCAGCTGAGAGAGTATGGGAACGTGCAAGGCAAACCTGTTATTGGCCCTCCATGTTCAAAGACATTCAACAGTGGTGTGAGCAGTGTGTCCCATGTCAGACTCGCAAGGCCCCTGTGCCTAAATATCGGGCACCGTTGGGAGGGTCCCCAACCACTCGACCTTTCCAAAGAGTTGCAGCTGACATCCTGGAATTACCAGTGACATCAAAGGGGAACAGATATGTGTTAGTGGTCGAAGACTACTTCACCAAGTTTGTGAACCTGTATCCCCTCCATAATCAGACAGCCCAATCGGTAGCACAGTGTTTGTTTGAGGATTATGTGCTATCTCATGGCATTCCAGAAACTATCCACAGTGATCAGGGCCGGCAGTTTGAAGCTGAGATCATTCAGAGACTCTGCCAGCTTCTAGGGATTAAAAAAACACGCACCACACCATAATCCCAAATCGGACGGAATGGTGGAACGCTTTAATCGGACTCTCATTGACCAGCTGGCCAAGTCACTGCTTGCTTACGGAGGTGAATGGGACCACTACATTAAACATGTTGCTTTTGCTTATAACACCTCTGTCCATACTAGCACGAACTATACACCTTACTTTCTGACTCATGGACGACAGGCTCGTGTTCCGGTGGATGTTTTAGTGCCCTCCCAAAGTGGGCATCCTTATCCATCTGCACATGCTGACTTTGTGACATCTTTGGTGCAGAGGCTGGAAACTGCTTTCAGTGGAGCCAGGCTGCGTGGTGCTGATGCCCACGAGAGACAAAAACTTTATTATGACAGAACAACCCGACACCAGCCGTATGCGGTTGGGGATCTGGTTTGGCTGCATGATCCCACAGAGGACCGTATCAAGCTAGCCCCTCACTGGAAAGGACCCTACCGAGTTCTGGCCATATTGGACATGAAGGGGGAAGGGGGACTCACATATCGCATTGGTGACTCCTCTGGCCAAGAAGGACAGGGCCGGGTGGTTCATTATGACAGACTGAGACCATACACACTCCAGGCGCCTGCTGCTGGTTCAGGTGCATCCCCAGATTCCCCTGTTTCCATCCCTCGCCAGCAGGAGGCGGGATTGCCTGATGGAGCCAGTCATGCTGACGAGCTGCTGGTCACGCATGACTCAGATATTGTTCTGGAAACTGGAGCAGATGATGCACAGCACACGATGTCACGTTCAGGGAGAGTTCGGAGACCACCGGTCCGTTTCAAGGACTTTATTGCTTACCACTGAATAGGTTATTGGTTGAATTGCATTTTCTCAAGTTCATGGTGAATAAATGTAACATTTCTTGCTGATGATGTAGAGATGGTTTTGGGGGGAAAAAAAAAAAAAAAAAGGGGGTTTGACATGGGATGCCCGGTATGAAGTGTATGGATTATGTGTTTGTGTACTAGTGTGTATCAGTAGTAGCTGGTGTGCAACTAACTAGTATGAAATACCTGATTGTGTCTGTGCACTCTTATTCTGGGGAACCATTGTTTCAGGATGTGACTTTTGATGTTGGCTACTGTTTCTGTGAGAAGACGACTGTTTAGAAACGAGGACGTTTCTTTTTGTAGGATGGGAGGTATGTAAAGGATTTAATGTTATGTTCAGGAAACAGGGTATTTCCGGTGTTTTATTGTGAAAAAGGCAGAGCGGAAGTTGGGTTCCTGTCTATTGATGAAGGTTGTTCAGAGAAGAAGAAATAAAGACGGCGGACGCGCCGGTTGAACAGTACCACTTCGACTCGTCATTTGTAGTTCATGTCAGTATAGGCGCACAAAACAGAACACTCGGCTACACCAATATCCGGTTTAGTATATTAATTATTTAGTATACTAATATCCGGCCACGAGTTTTATAATATCACCGATATCGTGCATCCTTAATAAATCGCTATAAACACCGTTAATTTCTTTAGAGTTCTTATTTGTACCGGACTTCCCATCAGCCCTCGCGGGTGTTTTGCCTTCCTCGCGCATGCTCTGTCAGGCTCGTTCTGGGTTTTTCTCCTCTCTTTTATGTGCAGGGTTTCCCAGTCCTGGTCCTGAGGACCAGCAGGGTCCCTGAGGACCAGGACCGGGAAACCCTGGTCTACATGAAGTTTTTATTTTACGGCTTTTATTTCGAAGGGAGCGACCGGAAGTTACCTGTCCCTGCTGCTGCAGGTGAGCGCTGCGCGCGCCCCTCCTCCATCCCTCCACACCTGAAACCTGAGGAGCCGCCCCCACATTTCCCGGACTGAGACCAGAACCATGTCGGGCATCGCGGCCACCCTGCAGCGCCACCGGGACCAGAACCGGGGCATCGGAACCAACAGCCGGGCCGTCCGGTACCTGAACCAGGACTACGAGGTTCTGCGGAACCGCTGCTTCCAGGCGGGTCAGCTGTTCCAGGACGACGCCTTCCCGGCCCGGTCCTCCTCTCTGGGCTTCAACGAACTGGGCCCGGACTCCTACAAGGTCCGCGGGGTGTCCTGGAAGCGGCCCACGGTCAGTACCGAACCTCACCTGCTCCGTTAGGTTCGGCAGAACCAGTCAGACCGGTCCGCTCAGTTCTAGACCGAGTCCGGTTCGGTCCGGAGCTCGGGTGATCCGGTCCACAGGTGGAAAAGGGGGTATCTGGTCCAGCTCCGTCCCTGCTGGTCTCAGGTGTGTTTTGGCTTCATGGGCTCACCTGTCCAGGTAAATTTCCAGCCGCGAGACGTCCGACCTCCTCCAGACTCCAGTCCCCGTCCCCCCCCCCCCCCCCCCCCCAGCACGAGACCGAAACAACACGGAGACAACAACAACAACAATAATGATGATATAGAGATGCACCTTACTGGAGTTTTGACCGATATTAGATATGCTGATATTTTAAAACTCATGTGGCCGATAATCGATATCTATACCGATATCAAATAGGGCTGGGAAAACATACCGATACACTGAATTAACGCGATATTTTCATGCAGATTTCATCAAATATCTAAAAATGTGATATTGATCTGCTTTACTGTTAAAATCTCGTGAGATTTCACCATTCTGATATGAAATCTTGTGAGATTTTATTGGTAAAATAGATCGATATTAAGTTTTAAAATATCAGTGTGAAATGTGCATATCAAAATATCACGATATTTCAGTGTGTAAATATATTGTCCCAGCCGCATTAGCATCCAGAACCTTTTCCAAGGTAAGTTTTCTGTGACATTATGTTCACGCGTTAACGCAGATGATCTGTTGTTATGACTGATGGTCGTGTTCTGTGGACTTATGCTAGCATTAGCATTAGCATCGCCGCTAACACGAACATGACATGAAATCAGTGAAACTTGTCTCAAGTGATCAGCGGGACCCTGGATCGCTCCGAAAAACCTGAACTCCCCCTTTAAATGGTCTGGCTCCCCCCAACCTGTCTGATATGCTGCACTTGCATCAGAACCTTAAATCCCAGTCACCATCAGAACCTTTAATCCCAGTCAGCATCAGAACCTTTAGTCCCAGTCAGCATCCGGTGAACCTTTAGTCCCAGTCAGCATCAGAACCTTTAATCCCAGTCAGCATCAGAACCTTTAATCCCAGTCACCATCAGAACTCTTTAATCCCAGTCAGCATCAGAACCTTTAATCCCAGTCAGCATCAGAACCTTTAATCCCAGTCAGCATCCAGAACCTTTAGTCCCAGTCAGCATCAGAACCTTTAGTCCCCAGTCAGCATCAGAACCTTTAATCCCAGTCACCATCAGAACCTTTAATCCCAGTCACCATCAGAACCTTTAATCCCAGTCACCATCAGAACCTTTAATCCCAGTCAGCATCAGAACCTTTAATCCCAGTCAGCATCAGAACCTTTAATCCCAGTCAGCATCCAGAACCTTTAATCCCAGTCAGCATCAGAACCTTTAATCCCAGTCAGCATCAGAACCTTTAGTCCCAGTCAGCATCAGAACCTTTAATCCCAGTCCATCAGAACCTTTAATCCCAGTCAGCATCAGAACCTTTAATCCCAAACAGCATCAGAACCTTTAGTCCCAGTCAGCATCTAGAACCTTTAATCCCAGTCAGCATCAGAACCTTTAATCCCAGTCACCATCAGAACCTTTAGTCCCAGTCAGCATCAGAACCTTTAATCCCAGTCAGCATCAGAACCTTTAGTCCCAGTCAGCATCAGAACCTTTAGTCCCAGTCAGCATCAGAACCTTTAATCCCAGTCAGCATCAGAACCTTTAATCCCAGTCAGCATCAGAACCTTTAATCCCAGTCAGCATCAGAACCTTTAGTCCCAGTCAGCATCTAGAACCTTTAATCCCAGTCAGCATCAGAACCTTTAATCCCAGTCACCATCAGAACCTTTAGTCCCAGTCAGCATCAGAACCTTTAATCCCAGTCAGCATCAGAACCTTTAATCCCAGTCAGCATCAGAACCTTTAATCAGTCAGCATCAGAACCTTTAATCCCAGTCAGCATCTAGAACCTTTAATCCCAGTCAGCATCAGAACCTTTAATCCCAGTCAGCATCTAGAACCTTTAATCCCAGTCAGCATCAGAACCTTTAATCCCAGTCAGCATCAGAACCTTTAATCCCAGTCAGCATCAGAACCTTTAATCCCAGTCACCATCAGAACCTTAAATCCCAGTCAGCATCAGAACCTTTAATCCCAGTCAGCATCCAGAACCTTTAATCCCAGTCAGCATCAGAATCTTTAATCCCAGTCAGCATCTAGAACCGTTAATCCCAGTCAGCATCAGAACCTTTAATCCCAGTCAACATCAGAACCTTCAATCCCAGTCAGCATCAGAACCTTTAATCCCAGTCAGCATCAGAACCTTCAATCCCAGTCAGCATCAGAACCTTTAATCCCAGTCAGCATCAGAACCTTTAATCCCAGTCAGCATCAGAACCTTTAATCCCAGTCAGCATCCAGAACCTTTAATCCCAGTCAGCATCAGAACCTTTAATCCCAGTCACCATCAGAACCTTCAATCCCAGTCAGCATCAGAACCTTTAATCCCAGTCAGCATCAGAACCTTTAATCCCAGTCAGCATCCAGAACCTTTAATCCCAGTCAGCATCAGAACCTTCAATCCCAGTCTGCATCAGAACCTTCAATCCCAGTCAGCATCAGAACCTTTAATCCCAGTCAGCATCAGAACCTTTAATCCCAGTCAGCATCCAGAACCTTTAATCCCAGTCAGCATCAAGAACCTTTAATCCCAGTCAGCATCTAGAACCTTTAATCCCAGTCAGCATCTAGAACCTTTAATCCCAGTCAGCATCTAGAACCTTTAATCCCAGTCAGCATTAGAACCTTTAATCCCAGTCAGCATCCAGAACCTTTAATCCCAGTCAGCATCCAGAACCTTTAATCCCAGTCAGCATCCAGAACCTTTAATCCCAGTCGGCATCCAGAACCTTTAATCCCAGTCAGCATCAGAACCTTTAATCCCAGTCAGCATCCAGAACCTTTAATCCCAGTCAGCATCAGAACCTTTAATCCCAGTCAGCATCCAGAACCTTTAATCCCAGTCAGCATCAGAACCTTTAATCCCAGTCAGCATCAGAACCTTTAATCCCAGTCACCATCAGAACCTTTAATCCCAGTCACCATCAGAACCTTTAATCCCAGTCAGCATCAGAACCTTTAATCCCAGTCAGCATCAGAACCTTTAATCCCAGTCAGCATCAGAACCTTTAAACCCAGTCAGCATCAGAACCTTTAATCCCAGTCAGCATCAGAACCTTTAATCCCAGTCAGCATCTAGAACCTTTAATCCCAGTCAGCATCTAGAACCTTTAATCCCAGTCAGCATTAGAACCTTTAATCCCAGTCAGCATCTAGAACCTTTAATCCCAGTCAGCATTAGAACCTTTAATCCCAGTCAGCATCAGAACCTTTAATCCCAGTCAGCATCTAGAACCTTTAATCCCAGTCAACATCAGAACCTTTCATCCCAGTCAGCATCTAGAACCTTTAATCCCAGTCAGCATCTAGAACCTTTTATCCCAGTCAGCATCAGAACCTTTAATCCCAGTCAGCATCTAGAACCTTTTATCCCAGTCAGCATCTAGAACCTTTAATCCCAGTCAGCATTAGAACCTTTAATCCCAGTCAGCATTAGAACCTTTAATCCCAGTCAGCATCTAGGACCTTTAATCCCAGTCAGCATCAGAACCTTTAATCCCAGTCAGCATCTAGAACCTTTAATCCCAGTCAACATCAGAACCTTTCATCCCAGTCAGCATCTAGAACCTTTAATCCCCAGTCAGCATCAGAACCTTTAATCCCAGTCAGCATCAGAGCCTTTAATCCCAGTCAGCATCAGAACCTTTAATCCCAGTCAGCATCCAGAACCTTTAATCCCAGTCAGCATCAGAACCTTTAATCCCAGTCACCATCAGAACCTTTAATCCCAGTCAGCATCAGAACCTTTAATCCCAGTCACCATCAGAACCTTTAATCCCAGTCAGCATCAGAACCTTTAATCCCAGTCACCATCAGAACCTTTCATCCCAGTCAGCATCCAGAACCTTTAAACCCAGTCAGCATCAGAACCTTTAATCCCAGTCAGCATCTAGAACCTTTGATCCCAGTCAGCATCTAGAACCTTTAATCCCAGTCAGCATCAGAACTTTTAATCCCAGTCAGCATCAGAACCTTTAATCCCAGTCAGCATCTAGAGCCTTTAATCCCAGTCAGCATCAGAACTTTTAATCCCAGTCAGCATCAGAACCTTTAATCCCAGTCAGCATCAGAACCTTTAATCCCAGTCAGCATCAGAACCTTTAATCCCAGTCAGCATCAGAACCTTCAATCCCAGTCAGCATCTAGAACCTTTGATCCCAGTCAGCATCTAGAACCTTTAATCCAGTCAGCATCAGAACCTTTG
>JALJCO010003142.1:0-17668 GCA_023101725.1 Atherinomorus stipes
CTGATAAATCTGCGTCAGAGCGCACGTGGCATGCGCAAAGTAACGGGGAGTGAGTAAACAGAGAACGGCTACGTTACTCTCCATCAAACATGAGGGTGACTGTGTTTATCATTTAGCAGAAGGCAGTGACGTCCATAGCGACAGACTGCGACCTGTCCAGGTGTACCTGCCTCCCACCTGATAATAGATAAACCCAGCCCCCCCCCCCCCCCCCCTTGCAACCCTGCTGCCGTGCAGAAAATGAATGGATGACTGTGACGCCCCCAGAAAAGCCATGATTGCTTATATTAATCCAGCAGCTGACTGTGGAACAGCAGACTCCAAACCAGAGAAACAGTTAAATGACCGATGTGAAACTGGACAGGTTCTACAGAGGGGGGCTGCAGTGTGTGAAATATTTGGCTGAATGTGGGATCTTTGATAGTTTTCATGAGTGAACCACAGGTTATTTGAGCAAGCATGAACTAATCAGCCAGTTTGATTCTTTCTTAGTCTAGTTTGATTTGTTGCTGCTATTATTTATTTATTTTATTATTATTTATTTCAGATTTTGTATTATTATTATCGTTATTTTTATCATTATTACTATTATTTTCATTCTGCTCACATTATCTGAAAATCAATATCATGTCAAACAAAAAACAAAACACTCGGAACAGCCTTAGATAGTATTTTCATAATGACACTCTTTTAAAAAAAAAGAAAAAAAAAGAGAAAAATCGAGTAAATTTGGAGGACAGGACAGGGCCTGCAACACTTCTCAGCCCAGGGGCCTACCAGTATAGGTTAAGGCGCGGCCCCTGCTGGTCCTCAGTGCGTCCTGACTTTGTTATTCTGTATGTAAAAACTGTCCTCTTGTAATGGGATGAGCTGGTTTATTCTGGAAGCTGCGTCAGAGCAGTTGAAGTGGTGGGAATGGTCTCTGGGGAAGTTTATTTAAATTCCAGATGTTCTCTGTGACACATTTGTCTATTCATTCAGAATAATCCTGTCTGACATGCGCAGAATGATGTAAATCACGTTATTTATTAAAGACGGAGGTCTACAAACAGCTGATCGTCACAGTCGTGGTTTCTGCAGGACGTTAATGAAGCAGCAGCTGATCCTCATGCGCTCCTACTGGAAACAACCAAGAGGAAAAGCTGCAGAGACAGAGTTTGAGTTAAAAACAAACTTTCTCGCTGTCCAGGGAATGACGTTGTTCACAGCCATCTGTCAAAGTGAGGAAACGTCACTTGTTTCACGTTGACGTCTCATTGAAGCATGCGCTGTAAGAGCGCAGCCTCACAGCTTCCTGATTCCGCGTTTATAGGATACCTCGTTCGGTTTGGGGAAAAGGGAATACTTCTACCCCGTCGGGTGAAAACCAAGAGAGAAAATTCATTCGGTTCGGCGCTTTTCATTTGGAAAGAGGCGTCGTTACATGGATCATTTTCATTCCGAAAGAGCTTTTAAACCGAAAGCAATCGGTCTATTTGGGTCCATGTAAACGCAGCTAGTGATGAAACAGAGTTCTCTGTTCCAGACAGCTGGTCGACCTGAACAACCGTTTTCAGAGTGACTCTGATATCCCTTTCCCACTAGCCAAAAAACCCTTTAAACCCATGAACAATCAGCTTTTAGTGGCAGAGGGAAAAACTCACTCGGCAAACGACTCGGCAAGCGATGTGGTCTAAAATCGCGTTCAAGCTCAGCTCCGATCGGCATGCAGTGGGAACACCAGACCTGGGATTACCCGTGAATTTTTACATTGCCACATTGCGCCAGTTGCGTCTCATATAAAGAACCAAAACAACTCTGCTTTGGACACAAATTCACGTCGCCTGCATTCCATCTGCACAAGAAAATCAACTGCTGGTTTTCCTCCATTTTGAGTTCAGACAAAGGTGCAACAAGAAAGCACGTTGACTACAGCCTGGCCCAATCCCAAACCGGTCCCTAAGCACTACCCCTACACACTACCCCTCCGTTTGCGCGTTCCCGCGGAGGCTCCGCCATATTAAGGGCCGTCCCAAACCGTGGAGGGTGGAGGGCGAGTGGACTGTTCAGCCCTTAATCAGCGAGTCTGCATCAGTGCAGACTCGCCAGAATTTTGCAGCGGGTGCAACGGCTAAATGGTGGAGGGAACAGTCATGTTCCACACATGAGTTCCGCACGTGTTATGCATGTTTGTCAATACTGACAGAAAAACATGAAAGGAGTTATTTCATGGGGTAGGAAAAAAAAAAAACTATGACAGGTACACAGGTATCCTTCAAACCACTGGCGCTCATGGAAGGGAATGTTTGAGCAGGAAAAGAGGATTATAATCCGCATAATAATAATAATAATAATAATAATAATGATGATGACAATAGCTAAATGATAATTCGTAATTTAATCATTTATTTAATTGTTTAGGATCATGATTATTATTATTTATTTAAAATAAAACATTATTCTTCACACATGAGTGGGAGTTAGTGTTTCCACACAGTTTTATTTGACACGGGGGGTGTTTGTGTTGCCACGGCAATGACTGCTTTCCTTTTCCAGTCGGGGGAAAGAGGGCGTCTCGCTGTCATTAACACCCTCCACCTGCAATCAAGGCGCCCTCTACAGCTGCAAGTGTGACTTAATCGGGAGTGACACTCGATAGTTAAGGGGGTAGTGTGTAGGGGGCGGTTTGGGATTGGGCCCCTGACTCACTCTCCATTATTTACCTTCCTGATTTCTGTCGCACAGCTGACATCATCAACACGCAGCGGTGGGGACAGAGGCCACGCAGCTGCCAGCAGGTGATCACACCTGGCTTTTTTTGTCAATGGGAAAGGAGCGAAATGCAGATTATGAGCAGGTCTATGTGCGTTTGAAAAACCCACGTGAACACGCTAATTTCAGCGGGAAAGCAGTTTTATAGAATAATGAAGCTGCTGCCTGCCTTCTGCTGCGTCAGACGCGTTTCACCAGCTTTCACCATCACACATGCAGAGCAGGCTTTGACTCGGTCTGGAGGCCTCTGAACTGACTGTTTGCTCAACTCATCAAATGGAAAGTGGACGGAGGACATCAGTTTCCGTTCATAATAGAAGTGTTGGACTCGTGACAAAGATGTTTTTCCTAACATGAACTGTTCACTGGTATCCTGGTAACACTGCCTGTTCCAGCTGTGCTGCAGAACACCTGCTTCCAGGATGAATCCACCAGCAGAGCTACGATGCTCACAGAGAGACTGAACATCTCCTGCTCATCTTTGAAAAAGAGCTCATAGAGAAACTGGACTGATGAAACAATGCATAACAATAATAATAATAATTATTATTATTATTGTTATTATTATTGTTGTTGTTATTATTAAGTAATCATATAATTGTTTATCTTATATGTCTGATTCATTCATCATTATACAGCAACTCAATCCATTCTGGTATTATTATTATTATATGTGGGGAGATATTCTGGGGCATATTCCAAAAAGGAGGCTTAGTGGCTTAGCTGGCTATTTTAACCCAGATTAAATGGTAACCTTGGGTTTTCTGTTCCAAAATGGCTGATCTAGCTAAGTTTATCCAGGAACATATGCTATGAACATAACCTGGTCAGGATTTTGTCCAGGTTGTTCCAGGCTGTGGTAACATATCTGCTTTGTTTCAGAGAGCAGCGGCTTCCCTGCTATCAGACGGTGGCATTTCTATTTGAAAAAGGTCCCGTAGATGTAGAGGCAGAAATTACACGTGCCGTTCGCCGTGATAATATTATTAGACTGCGTCTCCACATCTGTCACATCCAGGAATGATATCATTTCCACGCACAGTCGCTTTTCTATCTCACTCGATCCCAAATACAGGTGAATGTGATGGGCATCTGCAGGAAGATAAAGATACCCTCCCACATCTCCCTCCCCCCAGCAGGTCTGCAGCCTTTATAATCCAAAGAGACATTTTTCACCTTAACCAGCAAAATAAATGTTGCAGAGCCACAAATGTTCCAAGTCCTTTAAAAATGGCAACTTATCATTTTTTAAAAAATACTTCGGGCATTTTAAAGGATCACAGTTTTATTTATTTTTTGGGAGGTTAGAAGAAAACATACAAAAAGAAGATTGATACATTTTCTTCAATCAGATTTTCGTCATTTCGACTTTACAGTCTAAAAAAAGGTTGGATAAATAAATAAAAATGTAGATGTGGGGAATTATGAGGGGAAAAAGCCAGATAACCTAATGACTATTTTTAGTGTCATGTTGTGGTAATTCAACTAAATTATTCTATGAAAAAACCTACGAATGTTATATTTAAAAAAACATTTGTTGGTTCTTCATTATCTTTAGTCAAATAGAGCCATTATGGAAAGTCCAAAGAGCCACTGGTGGCTCTGAAGGAACAGGTTGCAGACCCTTGACCCAGACCCTGATCCTAATCCTGGGGCACAAACCAGTGACAACGTGGCCTCCAGCAAAACCCACATCATGAATGAAATGACATGTTTGCCTGGTCTGAGGGTCTGTCCCGAGAGGGCGTTTAATGTACTATTCAATAATGTGCCACTGCTGTGGTGCCAGTACCGGATGATCATACATGCAGCATCATGACTTGAGGGAAAATCACTGTGTGATTAAATATTTCACAAACATTTCAATTTAAAATGGTTTGAAGAAAAGCAGCTTATCCATATTTTTTATAGCTACAAATTTGATCCATGAGGCTGTTTCAATATTCAGGATTTCCACATCTTCTGCTTCGAAATGGGTAACATCTGATAACTGAATGAAATAGGATCGGATAAATTGAAACCAAGTGATTATTAGAATAAAGCTGACAATCAAAAAAATTAAGTCATCAGTAGTACAGCGAGTTACTGCGTTTTACATCCGTACACACTGACTTTGCTGCAATCCTCCACCAAGCGTGGCAGCGGGCGGTGCTGGATGCAGACGTGTTGCTTTTTCCCACCAGTATTATAATTTTCCTCTCCTCATAAGCTTCAAGGATGACCTGTAATTCCGTCTGTGAACAGTAGGGGGCGCCATTTTCATGGTGATTTCTGAGCTCCATAGATGATGCCTCTCATTCTTCTGGCTTTACCAAGCCGGCTTGTGAAAGCTGATTCATAGCTGGAGTTGTGGAACCAACAGAGCGGGATCAGTTTTCAGAGAATTTAGCAAGTCAGAGCTCAGGCTGTGTTGCAGCATTTGTTAAGCCTCCATTTTGGAATATGCCCCTGATTGGAGGTGATGTTTGGTTACAGCTGCAATCCATGGCCATAAGATGTCTCTGCCACATCTATGGTGTCCATATTTGTTTGATGTGTAAAAATTGAAGATGTATATATATATATATATATATATATATATATATATATATATATATATATATGTGGGGTGCGGTAAGGGGGGGGCGGGCTCCTTGTTCGGTGTCGCTGCCCGTACGACAGGTGCCAGAGCTTGGTCCACATTTCCAGTTGTAGGTTGGATCCATTTCTGGTGAGGGTCGGTCTCCGCCAAGGCTGCTTTTTGTCACCGATCCTGTTTAGAACCTTTATGGACAGGATTTCTAGACCAGCCGAGGTGTTGAGGGGATTCGGTTTGGTGACCCCAGGATCGAGTCTCTTCTTTTTGCAGATGATGTAGTTGCCGTTGTTGGGCCGTGATCTCCGGCTCTCGCTGGAGCGATTTGCAGCCGAGTGTGAAGCGGCCGGGATGAGAATCAGCACCTTCAAATCCGAGACCATGGTCCTCACCCGGAAAAGGGTGGAGTGTCCTCTCTGGGTCGGGGTTAGTTCCTGTCTTAGGTGAAGGAGTTCAAGTATCTCTGGTCTTGTTCAGGAGTGAAGGGGGGGGAGGGGGGGAGGGGGGGGGAGGCGGCGGGGGGGGGGAGGGGGGGGGGGGGCGGCGAGGGGGGGGGGGGGGGGGAGGGACCGGCGGGGGGGGGGGCCGGGGGTGGGGCAGGGACGGGGGAGCAGGGGGGGGGGGCGGGGGGACCCAGGAAGGGGGGGGGGGGGGGGGGGGGGCCAGGAAAGGGTGAATTACAAAAAAAAATAAAAAAAAAAAGAAAAAAAAAAAAATAAAAAAACAAGACCATATTTGAGCATCTTCTCTGTGAAATTTAGACCACATCACCGGTCCACAGGTGAGCCCCATCATGCTTGTTGGCTCGTTTTAATTTTTTAAATATTTCTTTCGAACCACAATTCAAATTCAGTGTTATGATTTCCATAGAATTTTAATTTATTACTACCTTTGTCAATTTCAACTAATTTCACAGCTGATTTTTTTTCCTTCTTTAACTGGGGGGTTTCAATGTGTATCTTGAGTACGACTGATATATATATATATATATATATATATATATATATACAGTCGTACTCAAGATATATATATATATTATATATGTGTGTGTGTGTGTGTGTGTGTGGGTGTGTGTGTGTGCGTGTGTGCGGTGTGTGTGCGTGGTGTGTGTGTGTGTGCGTGTGTGTGTGTATTGAAAAACTTGTACTCTGAGGTTCTACATGGCCACCCCCATGTGAGTAATCGTGTCACCATGGCCACCCCAGTGAAAAATTTCTGGCTGAACCACTGGTCAGAGCTCATCCAGATATTGGTTGTTGGTTGTGTTGTGTCACTGCAATCCGGGGCGGGAAAACATGGGGGGGGGGTAGGGGGGGGGGGGGTCGGGAAGAAGAATCCTATAATCCATCAATTCCTAGTCCGGAATGCCGCGGAAACGCGAAAAACAGAGAAACACGACCAACATGAAAGCTCACACTGAAGGATAAAGGTGATAGATATGAAAATGGAAAGATAAAAAATAAAAAAAATAATTAATTAAATATATATGGATTAAGAGAAGGAAAAAGAGATATATAACTTAGAAATAATAGAAGGATTAGGGTTTATGGGTTAAAAAAAAAAAAAAAAAAAAAGATAAAAAATGAAAAAAAAATAAAAAAAAAAAAGAAAAAAAAACAAAAATAAAAAAAAAAAAAAAAAAAAAGAAGAAAAAAAAAAAGCTGGTGCTCCTATCTAGAGCCAACCCAACCCAGAGCGCCCCCCATCTCCCCCCCGGCCCCTGTTAATGTTATGATTGAGAAATTAAAACTTAAATAAAAGTATAGATAGGAAAAGAGAGAATAAAGAGGAAAAGAAAAAATAAATAAAAAGAACAAAAATATAAAAAACCCATAATTAATGAGAGAAGTAGATAAAATATAATAATAATAAAATAAAAAATAAAGAAAAACAGAAAAAGAAATAATGAGAGAAAAAAAAAGAGAGAAAATTGAGAAAATAAATAAAAATATAGATTTAAAATTTAAATTAATAATTAAACTTGTGACAATATTAAACATGTTCGAAATTGTCAGACATGTTTGATATAAACAAACATATTGTCACAAGCCCAAAACTAGGAAAAGATTGCTATAAATCAGCGCAGACTACCATCTTAAACATGACAATCGAGGCTGTGGGGGCGACTCCAGTAAAACTCCTGAGATTTACTTCAGTCTGCAATTGTGAAAATCGTTTGGTGTAAGCCTGGTATTACTTCCAGGAATGCAGACCCAGGTCTGGCACCGGTCCTGCTGTACAGCTTGTACTGGGATCCGGTACGCCACAGTCTGGGAGCACACCCCCCAGGTAAACTGTGAGAGGTAAAATAATGAACAGATGTTAGAATAAAAGGCAAATAGTTGATGAACCTTGATGAAGAACAGCTGAGTTCCAGCAGGTTTCTCACCCTTCCACATGTGAGAAGCAGGAAAACTCAACGCTGCCTCTGGGAACAGAAAGTAGACTTAACCCCGATGACCTGGGGTATCTGGTCTCTCATAGCAACCCAGCAGGTCCTGAATAGTCCACACCATCCAGTGCTTGTAAACCCGCAGCAGGATTCTGAAGCCAGGTCTTAGACAACCATGGAGCCAGTGCAAAGATCCGAGACCTGGAGTTCTGTGATCAGGTCTCTGGTCTTTGCAAGGACAGGAGCTGCAGCATCCTGGTGGACTTTAGAAGGAGACCTGCAAGGGTGGGGTTCCAGTTGTCTAGAGCAGGGGTTCTCATCCTTTTTCATGGTGGGGTCCAAGTTTTCAGTCCAAACTGGTCCAGGGTTCATTCATATTTAACTCTGTATTAGTGTGATGATGTCATTTCAGGTTCATTTATTTAATAACTAAAGCAAATCCACCTGCCTTTAACCAGGCAGTAAAATGTGGCGTGATAAACATGAATAACATCATATAAAAATATATTATGAGATGGTCACAAACACATTTATATCACACGTATAATTCATGGAATAAAATCAGACTTCTACAAGAACAAATCAGAATTAGGCTATAAACACAAAATCTACAACATTTTACTACAAAAAGAGGAACAACAGAAAAAACTGATGGAAACTGATTTAAAAAAAGAGATAAAATGGTGCAGTAATAGATCACATTGAAAATAAAAGGCTCAATTTAAATAATCTGTGAAAACCTGGATTTTATTTGTTTAGACAGGAAATTAAAGCACAAAATTTCATCAACAATTTATTTATTTAAACTTTCTTAGAATTTTTTTTAAGAACTTCCAAACATAACAGACATTTTCTGCATCAACAGCTGATTTCCTCTCTCTTTTTTTTTTATTTCTTTCTTTCCGACGAGTGTCAGATGTTTGTTTCCTGATGAAGCTGCAGATGCTTAGGGCTTCCGTTAGCATTAGCGTTAGCTGGTGCTCCATCCATCTTCTCAGCTCTGCTTTGTTATTACCACTCACTAATTCATATTTAATAAATTGGAGTGGATTTTTGTCTCTTTAGGGGCGGTTTGGGACCATTTTTGTCTTCACTGTTTAGTTTTAATAATTCTTTACAACGTTAGCTACAGGCTAACGGCTAGCTGAGTGTCTTCTTCTGCTTGTTTGATGAACTCTGACAAATTAGCGCCACCAGGCGCCAACATAAATAACAGTGTAAATATACAGTCCTCGCAGCCCATATGTTGAAAAGGAAAGTTTTTTCACGGCCCTCGAGGTGGCACTGGAGGCCCGAGCTTGGTTAAGAATCACTGGTTTAGGCTACTAAGATAAATGCTTGGACAAGTTCTCTAAATCCTCCAGATGGTCTGGTTTCATATCGGTTTTTTGTACCAGGGGGTGAAATGAAATTAAATGAAAATGAAATGAAAAATACTTTATTCATCCCAGAAGCAAAATTCAGCATTGTAAAAGCTCACTTTTTTTTTTTTTTTTTTAACAATATAACAGTATATGATATTATAATATAACAAAAATCAGTCAGTCTTGTTCTTCAGGGTGATGGTTGCTGGCAGGAATGAATTTCTGTATCTCTCCCTCCTACAGTGAACCTGACGCAGCCTCCCACTGAACACACTCTGTTGATTCTTCACTGTGTTGTGGAGAGGATGGGAAGTGTCCTCCATCATCTTCATCAGCTTGTGCAGCATTCTCTTTTGAACGATCAGCTCCAGCGGCTCCAGAGTTCTCCCCAGCACAGAACCAGCTTTCTTGATCAGCTTGTTTAGTTTCTTCAAGTCTCTGATTCTGATGCTGCTTCCCCAGCAGATGCTGCAAAGCTGATTGCACTTTCCACAACAGACTTGTAGAAGATCTGCAACATCTTGGTGCAGACATTGAATGATCTCAGCTTCCTTAAGAAGTAGAGTCTGCTCTGACCTTTCTTATAGATGTAGTCACTGTTGCATTTCCAGTCGAGTCTGTTGTCCAGCTGAACTCCAAGGTATTTGTAGTTCTCCACCACCTCCACCTCCTCTTCCAGGATGTAGACAGGACTATGCTGCTTATTCTTGCTCCTCCTGAAGTCAACAATCACTCTCTTTAGTCTTGCTGGTATTTAAGATGAGCTGATTGTTACCATTTCACAAACTGATTGACCAGTTCCCTGTACTCGGCTTCTTGTCCATCACTAATACACCCCACAACTGCAGAGTCATCAGAGTATTTCTGCAGATGACAGGATCAGAGTTGTACTGGAAGTCTGAGGTGTACAGTGTAAAGAGGAATGGTGAGAGTACAGTTCCTTGTGGTGCTCCAGTGCTGCTGACCACCATCTCAGACACACAACCTTTCAGTCTCACAAACTGTGGTCTGTTTGTGAGGTAGTCATAAATCCAGGTGGTTGTGGAGGATCCACCTGGAAGTTATGGAGCTTCTCACATAGCAAAGCAGGCTGAATAGTATTAAATGCACTTGAAAAATCAAAGAACATGACCCTCAAAGTGCTGCCTGACTGGTCCAGATGAGAGTGGGCTCTCTGAAGCAGGAAGATGACGGTGTCTTCAACCCCAAGCCCATTACGATATGCAAACTGTAATGGGTCCTGAAAGGTGTTCACTTTCTTGTTGAGGTGAGCCAGTAAGAGTCTCTCCAGGACTTTCATGATGTGAGATGTCAAACAGAGCATTTCTGTGATGATTAAGACTGCAGCCTCGTCCATGTCTGACTGAGTTTAACAGCCTTCTGGTCTGACAGTTGATGTGAAGTAGAAATGCCGAAGGATGTTTTCAACTTCCAAAAATGACACAATATATATTAGGGATGTCCGATACTATTGTCCAAATTAATGATAATGATGATGACAATAATGATAATCACGATATTTCTGATAATAATAATATCATTATCATCATTATTGTCATCATCACCATCCATCATTATTATTACTATTATATAATAATAATAATAATAATAATAATAATAATAATAATAATAATATAATAATAATAATAATAATAATAATAATAATAATAATAATAATAATAATAATAACTTTGATGTCAGCCTGTGAAAAGAATATCTCATATTTCAACTTTTGCTTGTTCAGATTTCCTCTCTCTCTCTCTCTCTCTCTCTCTCTCTCTCTCTCTCTCTCTTTCTCTCTCTCAGTACTGCGGACAAAGACAATCAGCACACTAGCCCTTTAACAACCGGACCGGTCCATTTAGCATCGGGAGGGGGGACATGCTGCCCCCCTGATCACATCAGCTCAGACTGAACCAGTGGACCAGCAGAACTGGTCATGGAGGTTCTGGTGCTGGGAAGAGGCGGAGCTGATCTGAAAGGCCGTGAAGCGGCGGTCAGTCTGCGCCTGCGCACGCGGTCACTTCTCCGTCTCATTGCAGACTGAGCCAGGAGCTTGGAGCCGCGTCAAGTCCACTGTAGTGACGACACTGACCAGAAGCTGTAGGATCATCACCTTCAAAATAAAAGCATGACATGACAGCTGAGGTCATACTTGCGTTTTTACTGATTCATAAGTGCTGTTTAAAAAGAAGATTTCATGACGCATCACGTCTACTTTACACAAATTGTATTATTTTCTGAAAGCTCTAGAGGCACGTAGAATACAATCAGATTTACTGAGTATCTGAACTTCTGCAAACTCAAATTATTCGAGGGGATTAAAGTTTCTAAAACTTGAGTCTATTGAGGCAACAAGTTTGCATATTTATTTTCAAATAAATCTAACTTATTGAATTTTACAATGTGAAAACTCTTCTATATGTAAAGAATATTTTTTTTAAAGATCCAAAAGATCACTTTAGCTGGATGCTAGCATAAAGAAACATTAACTGCTTTCGGACGGAACAGTTTGAAGATCTGCTCACCTGGAACCTGGTTCAATGAACGACCCACTACAGAGGAACTATTTCATTCTTATTCCTACATGAGTCGGGACCTTATGGGGCCTCAACAACCGTCTGTGAGAGACGTGATATTTTTACACCCCAACAAAATAAAACAAAACCCGCAAAGAGTAAGAAGAGAAGACAAAAGCACTGTTTTCATGTCTGCATGAACCTGTTCTGGATCTGAGGGCCGTGGTCTCTAGTTCTGGATCTGAGGGCCGTGGTCTCTAGTTCTGGATCTGGGGCCGTGGTCTCTAGTTCTGGATCTGAAGACCGTGGTCTCTAGTTTTGGATCTGAGGGCCGTGGTCTCTAGTTTTGGATCTGAGGGCCGTGGTCTCTAGTTCTGGATCTGAAGACCGTGGTCTCTAGTTCTGGATCTGAGGGTATCGATATCGGTTATTGGCCACATGAGTTTTGAAATATTGGCATATCGGATATCGGACAAAATTCCAAAATCGTCCATCCCTGACATGTTTACATTCAAAGAGCTAATGTAGCTGCGCCCCCTTGCAGATGTGCCCTTGCTGGTGGATGCGCCCTTGATGGTGTAGAGATGCACCGATCCGATACCAGAATCGGATATCGGCTCCGGTAAAGACTGAGACCGAATAGCTGAGACCTGGATATCAGATTAATGAAGCCGATCCAGCATTCCGATCCAGTCATTTCTTTTTTAAAATAATATCACACACAGCAATAGAAACAGCAATCTAGTCACTTCAGTTCTATGTCTGCAATGTTGGTAACGTCATCACGCAGAGCAGAGACGTCTTTTTGTTTTCTGCAAATGTACACTTTATTTGCTTACAGATCATTTTAAGTACATTTATATTTGTGTTAGTTTGTTACCTTTTTAACAAGGCTAAATGTTTATGTTAAAGACACACAATGTAACTTTTAGACCTTAAAAATCTGCGTTTCTGACTCGTTTTGATGTCACACCAACATTCATTATGCACATTTTCAAGCAGTCGCTGCCCAGAGGCGTCCCGGGGCTCAGAAACAGCAGTAAGCAAGATTCCCATCCGGGACGCGACTGTGACGTTGCAGACGACTATTGGTCGCAGCACCGCGTCACTCACTGGCAACCGGATGTAAACCAGGTATGAACACGCAGGTGTTTTGAATGCGCATCATGTTGGATTCGGTAAAGAAACGCAAAGAAACATTACCGGAGGAAGAGAGGAAAAGAAAGGAAGGGACAGAACAAGAGTCAAGATAAGACTGTCTTTTACTGGCTGGAGTGAGCTTACAGTAAAGGTACGAACAAGATGGATGCTAGTTTAGCCGCTGATAGGGGGGTCACTGAGAAAACTGCTAGAAGTTCTGTCGTGTGTCTTTAAGGTGCATCTTAACATAAACGGTGCATCTCTAGTTTTGCTGCTAATGCATTTTATTTGTTTATAAATAATAATGAAGTACATAAGTAAGTACATTGTAAGTAATTAAGTACATAATAAGTACATTTATATTTGTGTAAATTTGTTACCTGTTTTTTAAAGAGACTAGAGGCAGGAATTTTTAAAAAAAACAAGCATGCATGTCCATTTTTTTAATACTAACGGGTGATGAAGCGCTAAATACCAAAAATAACCTTCCCACCCACGTTTCTCTCCGTTGCCTTGAACAGGCTGTGTGCTGCAAAATGCTGCAATTGGGTGTCCGAATTTCCCGCGCTGCCCTGCGGACGTGACATCAAATGGCGCTACATCCGCAGTTTTGATACAGGAAGAAGATGTCACGGTAAATTCAGACACTGTAAGCGATAGTTATGGATTCTTCTGCCGTCAGCAAACGATCCAGATCAACTGAAAGACACTTAAAAGTGGAACTACGGAGAAAAAGGTTAGTAAACAACATAGTTTGTGCTCCCGTGACGGCTTGGCTCGTGGCTGCAGTTACCTGAAGCGCCAGTCGCAGCAGTCGCGAGTTTCGTTTCTTAATCTTGCCTCAAGTCCCTTTAACAAGGCCAAATTTTTATGTCAAGCCTGATGCCTTCACTCACATGTCATGCCAGGTATGGCTCATTCAAAAGTAATATTTGAACGGTATAGGATATCGGATGATACGCTCAGCCTAGGCATCCGTATTGGATTAGATCGGAAAAAACTGGATCAGTGCATCCCTCAAGGACGCCCCAAAGGGGTGGCCAGTGTCCTCCTAAACAAAAAGCTGGCCACCCTGGCAAAAATTATATTTTTTTCATTTTTATAAATTCTCTGAACTATTAACACAGCTCAGCTTTGCTTATATTTGAATGTCAAAATCTTTATAAGCTAATAAAAATAAAATAAATAAAAGTATTACACTGGGCCATTTTCTGCCATTGCTGTTTTGCCAGGTCTGTCACTTCTACTTAACTGGGCCTTTCTTATGCAAATTCATCCAGGAAGGCTCCACCCAGAACTGCACCAACAAGTTTCTAATGGTCCTTTCACATCAGCACCTACTTAGCCCCCGCTGGACCGACACCACACTACCCCATTTAGTTTGTTCACATTACAGCTGAGGCGTCTTCGGCTCTGGTGTTCAGTGTGAGTGAGGTCATAGTGAAGTTTTGTGAAGTCATTTGTTTGCGGCGACACACAGACTGAACTGCTTATTAAAAGGAAAAAAAAAGATTTTTATTTTATTTTTTTGTTTATGATACGCAAAAAAACGAAAAAATTCTCTCATGGCAGTGAAAATTTCCTATAAGATTTCTTGAAGTAAGACGCATTAATCTTAAAGGGAATTGAGGCAAGATTAAGAAACGAAACTCGCGGGTGCCGCGACTGGCGCTTCAGGTAACTGCAGCCACGAGCCAAACCGTCACGGGAGCACAAACTGAAGCTATAATGTTTACTCACCCTTTTCTTCGTAGTTACACTTTTTAGTGCCTTTTAGTTGATCTGGATCGTTTGCTGACGGCAGAAGAATCCATAACTATCGCTTACAGTGTTTGAATTTACTGCGATGTAAAACTGTGAATGTAGCATCATTTGACGTCACGTCCGCAGGGCAGCGCGGGAAATTTGGACACTGAATTGCAGCATTTTGCAGCACACAGCCTGTTCAAGGCAACGGAGAGAAACGTGGGCGGAAATGTTATTTTTGGTATTTAGCGCTTCATCACCCATTAGTATTAAAAGAAATGGACATGCATGCTTGTTTTTTTTTTAAATTCCTGCCTCTAGTCCCTTTAAAACAAGTTCCTATATCTCACTGAAATGTTTCCCTTTAGGTGACTTTGTCTTATTTTGAGTGTGATGGGATAATTTGACTAGAAATTAGAAAATATACTTGGTAGAATGTGAGTTTTTGCAGTGATTGGTGAAATTAAGGAAGTTTGCTGCAGATAATGTCTTATATAGAAGCCCATTTATCCTGCCCCCTTCACTGCCGTTATATGGATATACCATAGACTGTTAATAGAGATGGCCGTAGTATCCGGCCTCGTCTGAATAGGGGAAAGCGAAGCCAGGTGGCCGTGTCCCACCGTTGTCATCTTGCCGTGCCACGTGTGTCGTCACTCCCGGAAAATACTAGAAAGGTCAAAGCGCAGCCCCGAGGCAAATGAATCGTTTTGTTACAAAATTTACAAGATTCATACAAGATTTTGTAAGTAAAATAGATTGGCACATTTTTAAATAGTGATTTGATGAAAATATTGTGATATTTCAGTGTATCAATATTTTTTCCCACCCCTATTTTTCAAAGTGTTGGAAACAGATAATAAAACTGCTATTTGAAATGACTGCTTATTTTTTTATAGCTTTAATATCGGTATCGATATTGTTACCGGCCACATAAGTTTTAAAGTATTGGCATATCGGATATCGGCCAAATTTAGAATATTCTGTAATATACGTGGATCTACCACTGATGTAAATATTGTCCAAAGGAGTCAGAGTGATGCAGAAATGTTACCGGTATAAATGCACATATAAATTCTATACATAAGGTCCAGGTTGAAAGAAACAAAAGTGATCCTTCAATAACCCTTGGCCAACCTGATATTTACTCTGGCCACCCCTAAAAAAATCTGCGCGCGCCCCTGGCATCTCTATGCTGGTGGACGCGTTTTCAGTATTTGAAGGTGGAGGTGAGGCTCTTACTGTGAAAGTCCGGCGCGGAAGCGGCGGGCTGACTGCGGAGCTGCTGGCGGGGGTCGGGATGCTGTCAGGCCGAACAAACGCACCGATCTAACGGAGAGAAATCGCTGCAGCATCCTTTGTTTTCTGAAGCTGGATGTTCAGGTAGGACGAAGACCCGGTTCGGCTCTGGTGCCAGCGTTCCCGTCCCGGTCCAGACATCACCGACACGCTCTGTCATGACCGTTTTTTCCCCCTCCCTTCAGTCGGTCGAGTGACGTCGAGACCAGTCTATTGTTGTCCATCGGTCCGTGATCCGGCAGATTCACGGGTTTGGGCTGCAGGCGGTGAGCGCGCGCGGGTGTGGATGGCTTTAAAAGGTGGCCGTGGTTAGCGAGCTCCCAGACATTCCGGGCCGTGCCGTGCCGTGCCGTGCGGCTGTTTCGGTGGGGCTTTGGCATTGCACTGCACCACCACTGCACGCACGCACGTACGCACGCGACTGTTGTGCCTGTCAGCTGCTAATGTTGAGCTGCTGACACATGATCCCCCCCCCGTCACATACATGACACCTGCAGGTGGTCGGGGTCCACTATCTGGCCCGAGTCCAGTCTAGGTTGTTCCTCCTGAGCCTTCAGACCAGGTTCTAGCCCGTCGAGGTATACTCAGTCAAGACGGTTATTTTTTTTTAAGGAATATTAACAATAATAAAAACTGTTAATAAAACCAGAATCCAACGATTTCCAAATCAGTCCGCCTATTATTCTACCGATTTATACCGGCAAGGGTGATGTTTACCATCGTGTAGTAACACGTCTGTAAAAAGTAGTTCCAGGGTGATGTTTACCGTCGTGTAGTAACACGTCTGTAAAAAGTAGTTCCAGGGTGATGTTTACCATCGTGTAGTAACACTTCTGTAAAAAGTAGTTCCAGGGTGATGTTTACCATCGTGTAGTAACACGTCTGTAAAAAGTAGTTCCAGGGTGATGTTTACCATCGTGTAGTAACACGTCTGTAAAAGTAGTTCCAGAGTGATGTTTACCATCGTGTAGAAACACGTCTGTAAAAAGTAGTTCCAGGGTGATGTTTACCATCGTGTAGTAACACGTCTGTAAAAAGTAGTTCCAGGGTGATTTTTACCATCGTGTAGTAACACGTCTGTAAAAAGTAGTTCCAGGGTGATTTTTACCATCGTGTAGTAACACGTCTGTAAAAAGTAGTTCCAGGGTGATGTTTACCATCGTGTAGTAACACGTCTGTAAAAAGTAGTTTCAGGGTGATGTTTATTACCGTGTAGTAACACGTCTGTAAAAAGTAGTTCCAGGGTGATGTTTACCATCGTGCAGTAACACGTCTGTAAAAAGTAGTTCCAGGGTGATGTTTACCATCGTGTAGTAACACGTCTGTAAAAGTAGTTCCAGGGTGATGTTTACCATCGTGTAGTAACACGTCTGTAAAAAGTAGTTCCAGGGTGATGTTTACCATCGTGTAGTAACACGTCTGTAAAAAGTAGTTCCAGGGTGATTTTTACCATCGTGTAGTAACACGTCTGTAAAAAGTAGTTCCAGGGTGATTTTTACCATCGTGTAGTAACACGTCTGTAAAAGTAGTTCCAGGGTGATGTTTACCATCGTGTAGTAACACGTCTGTAAAAGTAGTTCCAGGGTGTTGTTTACCATCGTGCAGTAACACGTCTGTAAAAAGTAGTTCCAGGGTGATTTTTACCATCGTGTAGAAACACGTCTGTAAAAAGTAGTTCCAGGGTGATGTTTACCATCGTGTAGTAACACGTCTGTAAAAAGTAGTTCCAGGGTGATGTTTGCCATCGTGTAGTAACACGTCTGTAAAAAGTAGTTCCAGGTGATGTTTACCATTGTGTAGCATCATGTCTGTAAAAAGTAGTTCCAGGGTGATGTTTACCAGTACAAGCAATACGTAACTGAACGAAAGGCTGCCAGAGATT
>JALJCO010003143.1:0-182857 GCA_023101725.1 Atherinomorus stipes
TATTGCTCAGTAGAACATAAACATGTTTTATTCCCAGTAGAACATAAACATGTTTTATTCCCAGTAGAACATAAACATGTTTTATTTGGTAGAACATAAACATGTTTTATTCCTAGTAGAACAGAATCTCACTTAAATCCCAGTAGAACGTAAACGTGTTTTATTCCCAGTAGAACATAAACATGTTTTATTCTCAGTAGAACATAAACATGTTTTATTCCCAGTAGAACGTAAACATGTTTTATTCCCAGTAGAACATAAACATGTTTTATTCCCAGTAGAACGTAAACGTGTTTTATTCCCAGTAGAACATAAACATGTTTTATTCCCAGTAGAACATAAACATGTTTTATTCCCAGTAGAACATAAACATGTTTTATTCCCTAGTAGAACATAAACATGTTTTAATCCCAGTAGAACATAAACATGTTTTATTCCCAGTAGAACATAAACATGTTTTATTCCCAGCAGAACATAAACATGTTTTATTCCCAGTAGAACATAAACATGTTTTATTCCCAGTAGAACATAAACATGTTTTATTCCCAGTAGAACATAAACATGTTTTATTCCCAGTAGAACGTAAACATGTTTTATTCCCAGTAGAACATAAACATGTTTTATTCCCAGTAGAACGTAAACATGTTTTATTCCCAGTAGAACATAAACATGTTTTATTCCCAGTAGAACGTAAACATGTTTTATTCCCAGTAGAACATAAACATGTTTTATTCCAAGTAGAACGTAAACATGTTTTATTCCCAGTAGAACGTAAACATGTTTTATTCCCAGTAGAACATAAACATGTTTTATTCCCAGTAGAACGTAAACATGTTTTATTCCCAGTAGAACATAAACATGTTTTATTCCCAGTAGAACGTAAACGTGTTTTATTCCAATAGAACATAAACATGTTTTATTCCCAGTAGAACGTAAACATGTTTTATTCCCAGTAGAACATAAACATGTTTTATTCCCAGTAGAACGTAAACATGTTTTATTCTCAGTGGAACATAAACATGTTTTATTCCCAGTAGAACATAAACATGTTTTATTCCCAGTAGAACATAAACATGTTTTATTCCCAGTAGAACGTAAACATGTTTTATTCTCAGTAGAACATAAACATGTTTTATTCCCAGTAGAACATAAACATGTTTTATTCCCAGTAGAACGTAAACGTGTTTTATTCCCAGTAGAACGTAAACAAGTTTTATTCCCAGTAGAACGTAAACGTGTTTTATTCCCAGTAGAACGTAAACATGTTTTATTCCCAGTAGAACATAAACATGTTTTATTCCCAGTAGAACGTAAACGTGTTTTATTCCCAGTAGAACGTAAACATGTTTTATTCCCAGTAGAACATAAACATGTTTTATTCCCAGTAGAACGTAAACATGTTTTATTCCCAGTAGAACATAAACATGTTTTATTCCCAGTAGAACATAAACATGTTTTATTCCCAGTAGAACATAAACGTGTTTTATTCCCAGTAGAACGTAAACGTGTTTTATTCCCAGTAGAACGTAAACATGTTTTATTCCCAGTAGAACATAAACATGTTTTATTCCCAGTAGAACGTAAACGTGTTTTATTCCCAGTAGAACGTAAACATGTTTTATTCCCAGTAGAACATAAACACGTTTTATTCCCAGTAGAACATAAACATGTTTTATTCCCAGTAGAACGTAAAACATGTTTTATTCCCAGTAGAACATAAACATGTTTTATTCCCAGTAGAACATAAACATGTTTTATTCCAGTAGAACATAAACATGTTTTATTCCCAGTAGAACATAAACATGTTTTATTCCCAGTAGAACGTAAACATGTTTTATTCCCAGTAGAACGTAAACGTGTTTTATTCCCAGTAGAACGTAAACATGTTTTATTCCCAGTAGAACGTAAACGTGTTTTATTCCCAGTAGAACGTAAACGTGTTTTATTCCCAGTAGAACATAAACATGTTTTATTCCCAGTAGAACATAAACACGTTTTATTCCCAGTAGAACATAAACATGTTTTATTCCCAGTAGAACATAAACATGTTTTATTCCCAGTAGAACATAAACATGTTTTATTCCCAGTAGAACGTAAACGTGTTTTATTCCCAGTAGAACGTAAACATGTTTTATTCCCAGTAGAACATAAACACGTTTTATTCCCAGTAGAACATAAACACGTTTTATTCCCAGTAGAACATAAACATGTTTTATTCCCAGTAGAACGTAAACGTGTTTTATTCCCAGTGGAACGTAAACATGTTTTATTCCCAGTAGAACATAAACATGTTTTATTCCCAGTAGAACGTAAACATGTTTTATTCCCAGTAGAACGTAAACATGTTTTATTCCCAGTAGAACATAATCATGTTTTATTCCCAGTAGAACGTAAACATGTTTTATTCCCAGTAGAACGTAAACATGTTTTATTCCCAGTAGAACGTAAACATGTTTTATTCCCAGTAGAACATAAACACGTTTTATTCCCAGTAGAACATAAACACGTTTTATTCCCAGTAGAACATAAACACGTTTTATTCCCAGTAGAACATAAACACGTTTATTCCCAGTAGAACATAAACACGTTTTATTCCCAGTAGAACATAAACATGTTTTATTCCCAGTAGAACATAAACATGTTTTATTCCCAGTAGAACATAAACATGTTTTATTCCCCAGTAGAACATAAACACGTTTTATTCCCAGTAGAACATAAACATGTTTTATTCCCAGTAGAACGTAAACATGTTTTATTCCCAGTAGAACATAAACATGTTTTATTCCCAGTAGAACATAAACATGTTTTATTCCCAGTAGAACATAAACATGTTTTATTCCCAGTAGAACATAAACATGTTTTATTCCCAGTAGAACATAAACATGTTTTATTCCCAGTAGAACATAAACACGTTTTATTCCCAGTAGAACGTAAACATGTTTTATTCCCAGTAGAACGTAAACATGTTTTATTCCCAGTAGAACATAAACACGTTTTATTCCCAGTAGAACATAAACACGTTTTATTCCCAGTAGAACATAAACATGTTTTATTCCCAGTAGAACATAAACATGTTTTATTCCCAGTAGAACGTAAACATGTTTTATTCCCAGTAGAACTTAAACATGTTTTATTCCCAGTAGAACGTAAACATGTTTTATTCCCAGTAGAACATAAACATGTTTTATTCCCAGTAGAACATAAACATGTTTTATTCCCAGTAGAACATAAACATGTTTTATTCCCAGTAGAACATAAACATGTTTTATTCCCAGTAGAACATAAACATGTTTTATTCCCAGTAGAACATAAACACGTTTTTTTCCCAGTAGAACATAAACATGTTTTATTCCCAGTAGAACATAAACATGTTTTATTCCCAGTAGAACATAAACACGTTTTATTCCCAGTAGAACATAAACACGTTTTATTCCCAGTAGAACATAAACATGTTTTATTCCCAGTAGAACATAAACATGTTTTATTCCCAGTAGAACATAAACATGTTTTATTCCCAGTAGAACATAAACATGTTTTAATCCCAGTAGAACATAAACATGTTTTATTCCCAGTAGAACATAAACATGTTTTATTCCCAGTAGAACATAAACATGTTTTATTCCCAGTAGAACATAAACATGTTTTATTCCCAGTAGAACATAAACATGTTTTATTCCCAGTAGAACATAAACATGTTTTATTCCCAGTAGAACATAAACATGTTTTATTCCCAGTAGAACATAAACACGTTTTATTCCCAGTAGAACGTAAACATGTTTTATTCCCAGTAGAACATAAACATCTCAGATGAAACATTTGATGGAAAATCTCTGATTGTGAATCTGATGCAGCAACACGTCTGTAAAAAAGATGGAAAAGGAGCAACAAAAGGTGGAATATAATACTATTTTCCTAATATATAATAATCTCAATATTTATCTTCCTCGCAATATTTTATCCTTCTGTTACAAAATCTCACGATATTTTATCCTTCTGTTACAAAATCTCACGATATTTTATCCTTCTGTTACAAAATCTCACGATATTTTATCCTTCTGTTACAAAATCTCACGATATTTTATCCTTCTGTTACAAAATCTCACGATATTTTATCCTTCTGTTACAAAATCCCGAAATATTTGATCCACCTGTTACAAAATCTCGTGATATTTTATCCTTCTGTTACAAAATCTTGAAATATTTTATCCTTCTGTTACAAAATCTCGCAATATTTGATCCTTCTGTTACAAAATCTCATTTTATTCTTCTGTTACAAAATCTCGCGATATTTGATCCTTCTGTTACAAAATCTCGCGATATTTTATCCTTCTGTTACAAAATCTCGCGATATTTGATCCTTCTGTTACAAAATCTCGCGATATTTTATCCTTCTGTTACAAAATCTCGCAACATTTTATCCTTCTGTTACAAAATCTCGCAATATTTTATCCTTCTGTTACAAAATCTCGCAATATTTTATCCTGCTGTTACAAAATCTCGTGATATTTTATCCTTCTGTTAAAAAATCTCGCAATCTCTTATCCTTCTGTTACAAAATTTCGTGATATTTGATTCTTCTATGACAAAATCTCGTGATATTTTATCCTTCTGTTACAAAATCTTGTGATATTTGATCCTTCCGTTACAAAATCTCGTGATATTTTATCCTTCTGTAACAAAATCTCCATTTTTATCCTTGTTACAAAATCTCGTGATTTGATTCTTCTATGACAAAATCTCGTGATATTTTATCCTTCTGTTACAAAATCTCCATATTTTATCCTTCTGTTACAAAATCTTGTGATATTTTATCCTTCTGTAACAAAATCTCCTGATATTTTGTCCTTTGTTACAAAATCTTGCGATATTTGTTCCTTCTGTTAAAAATCTCGTGATATTTGATCCTTATGTTACAAAATCTTGTGATATTTTTTATCCTTCTGTTACAAAATCTCCTGATATTTGGTCTTTGTTACAAAATCTTGCGATATTTGTTCCTTCTGTTAAAAAATCTCGCAATATTTGATCCTTATGTTACAAAATCTCATATTTGATCCTTCTGTTACAAAATCTCGCAATCTCTTATCCTTCTGTAACAAAATCTCCATTTTTATCCTTGTTACAAAATCTCGTGATATTTGATTCTTCTATGACAAAATCTCGTGATATTTTATCCTTCTGTTACAAAATCTCGTGATATTTTATCCTTCTGTTACAAAATCTCCTGATATTTGATCTTTGTTACAAAATCTGCGATATTTGTTCCTTCTGTTACAAAATCTCGTGAGATTTTACCATTACGAAATCTCGTGATATTTTATCCTTATCTTACAAAATCTCGCGATATCTATCCTGTTACAAATGTCGTGATATATTATCCTTCTGAGACAAAATCAAGATATTTTTTTGTTCTGTTACAAAATCTTGCGAAAATTCACTAAATATCATGAAATTTTTTAACAGAATGGTAAAATCTCGCCGAGATGATATTTTGTAAGTAAAGTACATCAATACCGCATTTATAAATATCAATTTGATACTGGTTTATTAAAATATTGCGATATTTCAGTGTATTGATATTTTTTCACACCCCTATTTTTCAGAGTTGGAAACGGATAAGAAAACTGCTAATTGCAATTACTGCTTATTTTTTTCAGCTTTGATATCGGCATCAATATCAGTTATAAGCCACATGAGTTTTAAAATATCGGCATGTCGGATGTAGGTCAAAATTCCAATATCGTGCATCCGTACTGTATATCATTCTCAGGACGAGAGCTGGGTCGCATCTTCCAGCCATGCTGCCTCCGTCCAGATCAGCACTACATTACTGAAGACTACGTTACCCACGATGCACTGCAAGCATCAGTAACAGCAACACATCACACAGAGACGTCAGGATGAAGGAGAAACACTTTATTCTGACATCACAAACATTTCATACGTCCAACAGAAAGAAAAACGTGAGAAACTAAAAAAGCCGGCGTGGAACCGTAACTGTTGACCAGGTGAGGACGCGTTAATCGCAGCGCTGCTCGCTCGCTTCCGCGTCGCGTCCCACCACAAAAACAAAAACATCGGCGGGCAAACTCGCCTCGCCGCCGCTTTCACTACGCGTAAAAAAAAAAGAAAGAAAAGAAGAGTGATACTGAAAGTAAAGAGAAAGGAAAGCCTCCCGCCTGCAGCTGGACGCAGCCCCACCCGACTCCTGGCCCGTTGCCATGGCAACGGCACCTCCTCCACGTCTGAATCGCGCGTGTTCTTAGGATTACATTTGTACATGTGCAAAAAGAGAGCGAGTGTGTCTGAACAGGGAACGACAGCGGCGGTCACCATGGCAACAGGAGCGGCTCGGCTTCAACCGAGCTGCGACTGAACGGAACGGAGGAAGGAAACCCTCCGATGACGACACGGCGACGTCATCTCGGAACAACGAAGGAACCCGAGCGTCCTGCAGGAGAACCGGATCCAGCTGAGATCAGACCCGGTTTACCGTCCAGGTCCGTAAAACCGCTGCGAAACACGACGCGTTCGCATTCTGCTGCCATCAAACGCACCACACACGCAACGGTCCCGCTCATTTTAAATGGCGTACCGAACAGGACGAGGCCACGAAGAAAAAAAAACAATTCTGACATTTTCAGAAATAAAAAAAAAAAAAAAGTGATTTTTTTTTTAAAAAAATGTTTTGGTAAAAGTTAGAATTTTGATTTTTTTTCTCAGATTTATTTTTTCAAATGTTAAGGAAAAGTAAATTTTTTTGTTTTTTCTCTCAAAATTTGGACTTTTTCAGAAATTGAAAAAAAAAGAAATCAAAACTTTTTTTATTGCAAATGTTCAAGAAAAAAAATCAATTTTGATTTTTTTTCTCAGAATTCTGAGTTTTCCAATAATTTAGAAAAAAATCTTTTTGCAAATGTTCTGGAAAAGTCAGATTTCCGACTTTTTACTCAGAATTTTTTTTTTTCCTTCAGTGGCCCAAATCCTGTTCCGTAACGATGTCAACAATCATGTTTGGCTTTTTCGATCATATCTGGCTTAATTCAGCAATTAGAGGAAAAAATTTGTGTGTGATGATTTAATAGCAGAAAAACTGAAACGGGAATTTCCGAACCTGAAAGGGTCAAACTGGCGTCTCCGACTCTGCTTGCATCATCAAACGTTAGTTTCAAACGTTAGCTTCAAACGTTAGCTTGCGCAGAAACGGCCGCGCTCCGGCAGCTACAGAGATATGTGAGATAATTACAGTGTTCAGATTTACGACCGTCTGTCGGGGACGAGCTCGGCTACGGGAAAGTTCGTCCACCTGGAATCCGTCTCTATACGGCGTGAAGTGGAAGGTGTCGGGGACGAGGCTGGAACGCCCCCCCCTCCGCCACGCCTCCGCTCGTGAGCCGGCAGAAACACCGACCGGAACGTCTCCCTCCTCCATCGCAGCAGCTTTGGCCCCAAACCTGAACCGGCTCTACGAGACGCCAGCGTGACGGAGTCGGATACCGGAGCGTCGGGAACGCCGTCGCCGGGCGGACGCGCGGCTGCAGCTTCGGCACGTCTCTGAGCTGGTCAGATGGAAGCGGAGCGTCGGGAACACCGTCGCCAGGCGGACGCAGCTTCGGCACGTCTCTGAGCTGGTCAGATGGAGGCGGAGCGTCGGGAACGCCGTCGCCGGGCGGACGCAGCTTCGGCACGTCTCTGAGCTGGTCATATGGGAGCGGAGCGTCGGGAACGCCGTCGCCGGGCGGACGCGCGGCTGCAGCTTCGTCACGTCTCTGAGCTGGTCAGATGGAGGCGGAGCGTCGGCTCCGTTTCCAGGATTTAGTCCGACTCCTGCAGAGAGAAGCAGCGTTCACACCTGTGGGGCGGCGACGCCCGACTTGGGCCGAAGGTTTCTGGTGACTGAGGTCACGGTCTGGTCGCCAGAGGGGGGGGGGATGGGGAAGAGGTCATCCAGCGGTGATCTGTGGGTCTCCGCCTCCGTCAGGCCCCGCCCTCGCCGACGGTGGTGAAGCTGTGGGGGGCTGCCGCTCCGCTCCGAGCCTCCCACCCTGCTCCTGCACACAGGAGGAGGAAACTGTCAGAGGCCCAGGCTCAGTCATCATCATCATCATCATCATCACTGCAGTGCTGGGATTCACCGGGACACAGCGTCACTCTCACAGGTAAACAGCCAGGTAAGTGAGGCCACGTCAGTTTAAGGATGAGTTTCTTTTTGTTCAACCTGGACCTTATTTCTTGGAGTTCATACGTGCACTAACTCCCCAGTAACATTTCTGCATCACTCTGACTCCTACGTGAGATATTTTATTTTATCGTGATCAGCGTATGTCCATATAACGGGAGAAAGCGGGGCAGCCAGAGCGGGCCTCTATATAAGACATTATCTGCCGCAATACTCCTTTAATTTCATCAATACTGACTGATGAATGAACAAACGAACGAGTACCATTGAACTGTGACGTCAGGTTTTGCTCTTCGTTTGTTATTGGGGTCGTTCAACACATGACTGGCCGCGTTACCGTGGTAACACAGGGCTGGAAGTAGCTTACCGGACGGACAACAAACCCAGCACAACTCGTCACTTCTGCTCTGTGACCAGCAGGAGGCCAGAAGACGGAGGCCGGCAGACGGAGGCCGGCAGAGAGAGGCCGGCAGACAGAGGCCAGCAGACAGAGGCCAGCAGACAGAGGCCAGCAGACAGAGGCCAGCAGACAGAGGCCAGCAGACAGAGGCCAGAAGACGGAGGCCGGCAGACGGAGGCCAGCAGACGGAGGCCAGCAGACAGAGGCCAGCAGACAGAGGCCAGCAGACAGAGGCCAGCAGACAGAGGCCAGCAGACAGAGGCCAGCAGACAGAGGCCAGCAGACAGAGGCCAGCAGACAGAGGCCAGCAGACAGAGGCCAGCAGACAGAGGCCAGAAGACGGAGGCCGGCAGACGGAGGCCAGCAGACGGAGGCCAGCAGACAGAGGCCGGCAGACAGAGGCCAGCAGACAGAGGCCAGCAGACGGAGGCCGGCAGACGGAGGCCGGCAGAGAGAGGCCGGCAGACAGAGGCCAGCAGACAGAGGCCAGCAGACAGAGGCCAGAAGACGGAGGCCGGCAGACGGAGGCCAGCAGACGGAGGCCAGCAGACAGAGGCCAGCAGACGGAGGCCAGCAGACGGAGGCCAGCAGACGGAGGCCAGCAGGAGGGGCCAGCAGGAGGAGGCCAGCAGACAGAGGCCAGCAGACAGAGGCCAGCAGACGGAGGCCAGCAGACGGAGGCCAGCAGGAGGGGCCAGCAGGAGGAGGCCAGCAGGAGGAGGCCAGCAGACGGAGGCCAGCAGACGGTGGCCAGCAGACGGAGGCCAGCAGACGGAGGCCAGCAGACGGAGGCCAGCAGACGGAGGCCAGCAGACAGAGGCCAGCAGACAGAGGCCAGCAGAAGGAGGCCAGCAGACGGAGGCCGGCAGACGGAGGCCGGCAGACGGAGGCCGGCAGACGGAGGCCGGCAGACGGAGGCCGGCAGACAGAGGCCGGCAGAGAGAGGCCGGCAGACGGAGGCCAGCAGACGGAGGCCGGCAGAGAGAGGCCAGCAGACAGAGGCCAGAAGACAGAGGCCAGCAGACAGAGGCCGGCAGACAGAGGCCGGCAGACGGAGGCCAGCAGAGAGAGGCCGGCAGACGGAGGCCAGCAGAGAGAGGCCAGCAGACAGAGGCCAGCAGGAGGAGGCCAGCAGGAGGAGGCCAGCAGGAGGAGGCCAGCAGACAGAGGCCAGCAGGAGGAGGCCAGCAGGAGGAGGCCAGCAGGAGGAGGCCAGCAGACAGAGGCCAGCAGACAGAGGCCAGCAGAGAGAGGCCAGCAGACAGAGGCCAGCAGACGGAGGCCAGCAGGAGGAGGCCAGCAGGAGGAGGCCAGCAGACAGAGGCCAGCAGACAGAGGCCAGCAGGAGGAGGCCAGCAGACAGAGGCCAGCAGACAGAGGCCAGCAGACAGAGGCCAGCAGACAGAGGCCAGCAGACAGAGGCCAGCAGACGGAGGCCAGCAGGAGGAGGCCAGCAGACGGAGGCCAGCAGACGGAGGCCAGCAGACAGAGGCCAGCAGACAGAGGCCAGCAGACAGAGGCCAGCAGACAGAGGCCAGCAGGAGGAGGCCAGCAGACAGAGGCCAGCAGACAGAGGCCAGCAGGAGGAGGCCAGCAGACAGAGGCCAGCAGACAGAGGCCAGCAGACAGAGGCCAGCAGGAGGAGGCCAGCAGACAGAGGCCAGCAGACAGAGGCCAGCAGACAGAGGCCAGCAGGAGGGGCCAGCAGGAGGAGGCCAGCAGACAGAGGCTGGCAGAGAGAGGCCAGCAGACGGATCCAAGTTCTACTTGGAACCAAATTTAACCCATAACCCATATCACGGAAACACTGGCAGAAACACAGATCCCTCTACATTTACAGAGATACTGTCCAAAAAGAGAGATTGAACATAAGGTTTTGGTCATCATTTCGACGTCTATCATCAGTGCCCGGTTTGAAATTTTCTTCCAAAAGTTAAACAAGACATTTACGCAGAGCTCAGGCTGAAAGGGGACAGCTGTGCAAAGACCCGCCCTGATCTCTTCCTGATTGGCTAATTATGAGGGCTCTGTCAAGATTGACTGGTTGGGAAAACATTTTTCTAGGTGACAGAAATGTGTCAGAGTGTAAGACAAATTCAGACCACAACAGTCAAATTCAAGGACTGTTTAAGGTATCAAATGCAGATTTGTAAATTCAAGACTTTTTAAGCCTCTGCAGGAACCCTGTTGTCTTGTTTTTGATTAGTTGCCGTACTTATTCCTTTCCTTTATAAGCATGTCAGGAATGTCAGGAAAAGATTGTAGATTGTAAACTGAATTGGAGAAAATAACTTTATGTGTAGGCCCTGTCACCCTGCCCTATTTACCATGAAGAACCAGGACTGTTTTCACGTCTGCTGGGAACCAGTCTGAGCCGGCCAGCGTTGAAGGTAACCGGTAAATATGTTGCGACCGACGGGATTCAATCGCCTGAACGCTGAAGATCCAGACGGTGAAACTCCTGTTTCACGTCTGCAGGTGGGTTCAGGCTGAGACGAGCAGGTGGACTCTGGAGCCCCCTGCAGGCTCAGAGGGGAACTGCAGCTGCTGCATGGAGGTTTGGATTTCCCCCTCACTAATAAAACCTTCATTTAAAAACTGCATTTTGTGTTTATTGTGTTATCTTTGTCTAATATTTGAATGTGTTTGATGATCTGAAACGTACAAGTGTGACTCACATGCAAAAATATAAGGAATCAGGAAGGGGGGGGGACACTTTTTCACACAACTGTATATACTGTATAATTACTATGACTCACCCGCGCAGTCCAAAGGAACCAGGACAGCAGGACTCACAATTAAGTCGTTAATCTGTGATTAATTTCAACGTGCTCAAGTATCCAGAATTAAAGCCTCGTTAATAACGTTTGTAAGAAAGTTTGTAAATCCGTCCAGACTTTAGTGAAATAAGATGATTTGTGTGTGTGGAGATCACCATCCTTCATTCAGAAACCAGAGTTCCTGCCACTGGTAAGATGGCCGCCGCTGATGCCGTCCAGCATCCACCATAAGGCCGTTTCTCAATACCAAGTTCGCTAAGAACAAACTTGTGTACTTGCTAGTATGGACTTGTTGGAAGTACAGACTTCTGAGGACGGAAGGACGCAAGTACACTCGTTGCACATTTGGAACAGAAGCATACTTGATTACGTCAAAGACGTTGCTGAAGTTGTGTCATAACAAATATCTAATACTAAAATGATAAGTAGCAAAAACCCTGCTTGAATGTGGCAGTTAAAGACAGCTAATCTGCGCAACCGTCTTACTCACTGTTAGCTACCGTTAGCTGTTCAGCCCATTTGTGAAACCGCTAGTCACTTTTAATAACGGTTTAAAATTTATCAAACCACCAAGAAGTTGAAGTAAAACAACTCTGTTGTAGAAAAGTTATATAAAACCAACGTTACGTAAAATAATGAGTATTTTCAGCACTTATAGCTATTACTTTTCTCCTCCACCATTGTTATGCCGCAATGCCTTATGGGATAGAAAGGTGTCTGAAGTCCACAAAAGTCATCTCCAATGCAGACTCGGAAAAGTGGGCGGAGCAAGTACACATCCGGGAATAGGGAGCGTACTTGTCTTGATGCGTTCTTTGAATTGAAACAGTACTTGGACCTCTACTGATGACGTTTCAAAAGTACACAAGAATGCAAGTCCGCAGAAGTACACATATTGAGAAACGGCCTAAGAGATCTAACCCACCCACATTCTCAATGTTTCCCATCATGCACTGCTGCCGCGCCGCGGCCTCTGGGACTCACCTGTGGTTTCCAGGTCAGGGTGGGGCGGAGGTCCGGGTGGCGGAGAGGAGAGAGGGGCGGGGTCACTCTGAGGCGAAGGGCACCTCTGGAGGGGGGGGTTTGACGGTGACTGGCTGGGACGTGCGGCGGGGGGGCGAGGGTTTGGGCTGGGCCTGCTGCTGCATCGTGTCGTAGTAGGTCACGCCCCCGTAGGTCACCTGGGACTGCCCCTGACGCAGATTCACACGGTTACCTCACATCGCGCTACACCGCAGCGCTCGCGTCACAACTACAGCGGGACGCCGCTTACCTGAGGGCTGGGGTACATGGTGGGGTAGGGGAAGGTCATGACCCCCGGCGGAGGGTAGAACGGCGGCGGCAGCAGCTGCTGCGGTTGCCCTGGCGACAGCGATACGGGCGGGCCTCCGTAGAGGGCGGGGTTAGCGATGGGGCCGCCTGATTGGTGGGGATGGAGACCTGCAGAGAAGCAAGGCATGAGCGACTCGTGCACACGGTTCTGAACCGAAGCGGACCTGAGAGAGCGCTGACCGGGGTGGGGGATGTGCATCTCAGGCTGGACCAGCATGCCCTGGGGCGGGATGGGGGCGGGGCCGTCGCCGTGAGTGTAGATTGGTCCCTGGTACGACACTGGAGGAGAAAGAGGAGGTGGTGGGGAGAAATCACATCAGAGAAAACGGCACCTTCTGTTCAGCACCATCATCATCATCAGCATCATCATCAGCACCATCATCATCATCATCAGCACCATCATCATCATCTCAGGGCTTCACAGAATAATCACTGACTCAGTTCAGTGTGATCCAATCCAGTGTGTCTACATCAGTCTGACAGCTTCGTCAGGATGAAACTGATCCGTGGAAACTCCTCGTTCTGAATGAAAAGCTCCGACCAAACAGATTTTGATCGCTTTCACAGGCAGACGATTCCTCCTCCCAAACCGCTCTGCACGTTAAACCTGAACAAGCATCTAGCGCTGGGTGCTGAAACTAGAGGTGGGCGATAACCGGCGTCATTTTGCACGATATATTCGGCGTGCTGCCTCTCTCAGAAAGCCGCAATGAAACTGCCGCAACGGGACTTTTTTACCCTCAGACTTGCCGTAGTTTGCTGCATTCTTGCTGGTGTTTTCCATCATCTCGTGCACGTTTTCTGTACATGACCTTAAAGAACACGTCTGCAATCAGTGATGTTTATCTGATGTCGGTGCAAAAGCGTCTGAAGGAATGTTAGCGATGCTAAGTGCATCCATGTGTCTATGGGTTTTTTCAATGTTAAGTTAGCAGTCATGCTAACCGACAGAAGCTCTGTTTTCATGGACACAAAGTAAATTTGCTCATATGTAAATAAGAATCTGACTGATTTAAGTTTGTGTATGTTTGTATTTTAGTTTCAGAGCTTCTCACAAACATCCTAAACGTATCTACGGCCTCCTGGTGTTTATGGAGGAACCCGTTATGTATCTGAGAAACCGGAAGTCACATCATGTTCCAGTCGGGGAGAATGAAAGCGTTAATAAAAAGAGAAGTGCGTTCTGGCTCTTTCTAAGTCTCATGAGCTGAGCTCCACGTACGTCTGTAGTGACGCGACTCCACCCGGCCAGCCTGGAACCAGTCATCGTCCATTTATCGTTACCGAGGTGAACTGATCAATATACAAAGCAAAGATCCCAGTCCGGTCAGACCGAGTCCTGGACTGTCCTGGTGTGGATGAACCCCAATTATCCTCAAGCCAAATATGCGATCATTAACCTTCTCCTTAAGAAGCACATGCTGCATGCGTTTATTTTAGATAAAAACATTAAATATTACTTATTTTATGTGTTTATATATAATATATATTAAGTAATATGTAATATAACTTTATGTGTTTTAACTTAAGTTGTAAAGAATGTGAAACGATCCTGGGATCCCAGCACGGGAAAGTCTGTGGACCATCACCTAAGCAGTAAAACTTCACAGTTTCTACTTCATCATGAAGTACGGAGAAGTACTGGACTGATGAGTATCGTTATGGATAATCTGCATCTCCGGACGCACGTCTGCAGGTGACGGTTCTCTGAACCTGTTCTCCGTTCCGCGTTCCAGAGACTGACGAGTCCGGTTACCACCAGTATCATCTGATTATCAAACTGGAGAAACCCGACGTGGTCTAACTGGTTGTCAGTGGTCTTACTGGGTTCGTAGTAGTGTCCCTCCATCACTCCCAGGTGCATGGGCGGAGCCGGCTCGGGCACGGCTCTCTGGCGTTGGGAGGAGTAGCGCTTGGCCCGGTTGGAGCCGACGCCCATCTCCTCCATGCTGGAGAACTGCGGCGGCCCGCCGGGCAGGTGTATGGGGTTGGGGAGGCCTGCAACAAAGACGCACTGGTTAAACTGGGACGGAGACGCCGGCCGAGCTCGGAGCGTCGTCTGTCGTCTCCGTGGAGACAGCCATGATGATCTGCTACGTTCAGAACCAGAGAGGGCCAGCAGAGAGGTATTGCAGGGGATTCTGGGACATGTCCGGTCTCTATCCACACGTAAAGGTCGTTCGTTCTCAGTAAAGGCAGGAACACACTACAGGAAAATCAGCCTGATTTATGTCCCGATCTTCCCCTTACGATCAAAGCCAGCAAAGGTCCGATTGTCGGATGTTTGCAAAAAACATCGCATCTGATCTTCTCCTGGTGTGATGTGAGTTACGAGTGATTTTGTTCGATCCGCTCGGAAGGAGAGATCGTAGATAATGAACATGTTTAATATTTGCGACTAGAAATCCTGGTGTGTGTGGTGATCCGAGACGACCCGAACACGCACAGAGTTCACAGCTGTGCAAAATCAAAAACGCTGCTCTCATTGGGAAATCACGCGGAGGCTCCCGGAACAACAGCCAATCACAACGCAAGAGCTAACAGCTGACTAACAGCTGACTGGCGGAAAAGGAAGTAAACAAAAACAAAGAGCACATAGCCATTAGCTTCCAGCCCTGCTCTCCAAGCTATCTAATGTTTGTGGCCATTTTTATTCACCTCCAACTCGCCGTCATACAGCCACATTCATATTACTCTGACTTTTTCCACAATGTTTTTTTCTATGTATGTGTGTTTTTTTCCCACAATGTAAGAGGCTGAAAAGTCCGCTACGTTTGTTTATGCTAAAGTCTCGTCACGAAGTCTCGTTTGATATCGCGAGATTTGGGATGTTGACAGTGAAGGAGCCGATTCTCTGCTGACGAATCAGTTAGTGTGGGGTGTTCTCTGTCCTGTACACCCCACACTGTATGATCAGAAGAGGCAAATCGTGTGTGATTTGACTTTTGTGATCATGAAGTGTGCGGTCTCTACATCTATGAAGGTCTCAGGAATCCTGTAGTGTGTACCTAGCTTACAGCGGCGGCCTCCAGAACTGAAGACGACCGTTTTAATCGATGGTTTAGTCCAAACCGGGGACCTGCAGCGCGAGCCAGAAGGACGCAGCTCTCTAAATGTGGGCGTTGAGTCTGTTTCTGACTGCAGCTTTCAGAATCAGCTCTCATTGGTTCAGATAGGAGGAAATCAGACGTAGAAGTAGCAGAAAGCATCCGGTGACTTGCAAAATAAAAGCCCCTGCAGGGTTACAGACGCTGAACTACATCAAATGTTACATTACCAGTGATACCAGGCTAAAAGTCTATCAGAGGGTCTCAGCAGTTTTTTTACATTTTCATAAAAATAAATAATTTCCTAAACTGCTGGAGTCGGCTCAGCAGGTGCTGATCATCTTTTCTTGTTAACACATTTATACTGCAGGTGTTGTGGACTTGAATGTGTATTCAGGTCCTCTAATGAAACGTGCAGATGTGGAAGCAACAGTGAAGCTTTTGGAAGAGAAGCACGGGGGGGGGGGGCATCAGTGCTGCGTTCAGGGACAACTCTGCACTCTAGAAGTCTGAAAGCTAGAAATAATAGCTCTTACAATCAATTTAAGCTGTGAAATTTAAAGAACTTGCAAAGTGTCTAATTTATCAGATTACTTGATGAATCGTCAGAAGAATCAGATTACTGGATTACAAAAATAATCGATATCTGCAGGCCGTAAAACCAAATAAAACAAACAAGGTTATCGTTTCTTATAACTGTAAGCTTTACAGTTCGATCTCCGCATGTCACAACTATAAACATGGATTTGGTTATGAAAATATGGTGTCAGAGGACTTTCAAATTAAAGCCATTTTCAAAATAAAAGTGGGTTTGTTTCCATTTTTGGTCGATTTGGGTTTTTGGATCATTTATTTATAAATCGATCTATATCGATGTATTGATATAGATGGATGTATTGTTCCACCTCTATTGAAGACCATCATGTACCAGCAGCAGACGTTACCATGGAAACGGCTTGCAGCTCACCTCTTATCTCGGAGCGCATGTACGACGTGGGACTCTGACTCCAGTTCTGTCGGGACAAACTGAGTCGAGCCACGTCCTGGTCCAGCTCCGCCACCCCTCCTCCTGCTCCTCCCCCGCCTGCTCGCCCCCCACCCAGCCCTTGCCTCCCCCGCTGCTGGGTGAGGAGGCGGCAGCTGCAGACTCCTCCACCGAGGCCTGCTTGCTGCCCAGGTCCGAGGGTCTGGAGCGAGTCCTGCGAGCCAGCGAGTACGACTTCCTCTCCACCGGCCGCTCGGGGGGCGGCGACGCTTCCCGATTGGCCGCCGCCTGTAGGGAGGGGTCCGAGGCGGCCAATCCGGGCGCGGCTCTGTCTCCGCCTCGCTGCTCCTGCTGCCGCCTCGGCGACTGGTACCCGCCCTGCTGTGCGGGTCCTGGACCCTGATCCGGCTCTCCGGGACCCCCCTGCCCGTCAGGACCCTCCTCCACGGACACAGACGAGCCTCCTCTTCCTCCCCGCCCCCCCCTGCTGGCTACGCCCCTCTCCGCTGCAGCCTCCTGAGCTTTGGGACCCGCTCGCTCTCTGGGATGCATTGCGGGTGCGTTCGATTCGTTGCTCCTGTACTGCGACTGAGGCGGGGGGTGCGTCTGGCCCGGCCTGCTGCGGGGGTGGGAGGGTCTGGGGGGGTTGCTGCCGCGCTGGGCGGCAGAGAGGGGAGGGAAGGCCGACGGTGAGGAGGAGGAGGGGGGGATGGAGGAAGGTGGGGGAGGTCCTCCTCGGTTTAGACCCCGTCCCCCGCTCTGCCAGGACCGGACCGGTCGCTCGCCTCCTCCTCCTCCTTCGTCTCTCCACCGCTTGTCTCTGCCAGGAGACGAACTCCGTCTGTGGAGACAGACATGTCAGCTTCTTCCTCACGGTTTCACATCATCATCATCGGCAGCGAGTCCTGGACCCGCGCCGCAGCGCCCCGTCTCACCTGGGCCTGCGCTGTCGGAAGGTGCGGTCTCCGGGACCGCCGCCGCCGTTGCGGATGTCGTAGCCGTAGATGGCGATCAGCTCCTCGCGGCTCTTGGGCGCCTGCTCCTCCTCCCTGAACCGGTCGTGCTCCCAGCGTCCCTCGTCCTTCCACAGCTTCCTGTTCCGGCCCTTCGGCCTGAGAGGACGCAGACGGAGGACACGGTTAGATCTCCACCGTCCCGCTTCCTCTGGGGTAACTAACGCCATGGAGGGTTAAAGGGATAGTACACCCACAGTAGGGATGTAACAAAGCAGCAGCAGTCACAGTTTACAATGTTTAGTGTATGAAAACATGGTGGAAGGTGACTGGCACCCATGTGGACAGCTCTCTGGAGATTTTTCCCCCTTTAAAAAGGACTAAGTAGACATTTAGACCCATTGTGGACAGTTTTAAAGATGCTGGGGGGTATTTCTATAATACTGTGATAAAAATAATAACAGTTATGAAATTTTCATATCGTTGCACCTCTAACCCACAGAATGATGGTCCTTCATCGTCTCCTCATCCTCATGCTGAGCAAGACTCTGGAGCACTTTTTTTAATCTCTCAAATGCAGCCGGAGATCCGGGGGGGGGGGGGGGGGGTTTCATTATACGCCGACTTTCATATTCGTTATTCTTTACTAGGATCCCCATTAGCTTCCACAAAGTGGTCGCTAGCAAGGTTATAATAGTTTTGGATTCTTCATTAGTTTCAGTTTTTATTTCGTTTTGACTTTTTGTTTTTCAATTCAGTTAGTTTAGTTAGTTTATTGAACAGGTTTGCTAGTTTTAATTTTTGGAAAATGCTTAGTTTTAGTTTAGTTTTTATTAGTTTCAGTCTTAGTTTTAGTTTTGGGGGATTTTTTTTGTAAATTACAGGTATTTGTCTGCCGTGGCATTCAACATCATCAGACAGTCACTAGAAATAAAAGCAAAGTAAATGGATTAAATAGAAACAGATTACATATCAACCCAAAAGGCTTATGTATTAAATAAATTTACACAAACTAAAACTAAGCATGTTTTTAGTTTTAGTTTTTAAAAGACAATACAGTTTCAGTTAGTTATTGTTTTTTGAAAAACTGTCATTTTTATTTTTATTTCAGTTAACGAAAATGTTTTGTCAATTTTAGTTTTCGTTTTTTCATTAGTTTGGTGAACTATAATGACCTTGGTCAATAGTCTTCCTGGGGTCCTCAAAATAATGCAACCAAAAAACATACAAATGTTAAAAATACATTATATAACAATACATAAAACACAAATGAGAGAAAAATAAGTTCAAAGGTAAAATAATAACTTTACACATGTAAAGTAAGCAAACAACTAGTTCAGATAATTAAAAAATGATTGCATGAAAATAAAATTACATGTTTCATTTCATTTCATTTCATTTGCGTGTGTGTAAATTCGTAATAGATAGTTCCATTGCAGCTACTAAGTTAAAAGAAAATAATTAAATTGTGTCTCAGTAACTTTTTAAATGATAATTTGCTCCTAACATTGCTTCTAACATTAGGTGGGGGTGAATTCCAGCCAGAGAAGAACAGTTTTTATCATTTTTTTTTTGTGGTTTGGGCGCAAACTGACCTGTACTCACTGGACGAGTGTAACGTCCATGTCGCGACCCTAAAAATTCCAACTGTTCATGGATAAAATGTGGTGCACCATTCCATATGACATTATGCAGAAACATCAGAAAACAATATTTTAATTTATTGTCCACCGTTAACCGTGACAATTGCTGATGCATTTCAGTCACACTGGTGCGGAAAGAACGCTGCAGGACTAATCTGGCTGCTCTGTTCTGTACAATTTGAAGTTTTTGAGGTGTTTTACAGCAGAACTTGAGCAAATAACAGGGCAATACTCTAAATGTGACAAAACAAGTGATCGAACAACATCATGCATAACAGAAGATGGAAGATACGCAGAGTATTGCAGATAATGGAGGTAAGGTCCATAAAAGTGCACAAAAACTTGTCAATATTCCTCCAAACTGCTCGTCCAATGTCCAAGTGTCCTGAGTGGGTAGCGTCCAGAATTTACTGGAAACAACGTCATTTAGTAGATTTTTAGAGCCTAAACAGGAGAACACGTCTCCGATGCATCCATGCAAGTTCACGACACTAAGGAAGCCGCGGCAGACGAGATCGCGTTCTTCTTCTCTTTCTTTCTTTTAAATCAACATCAACCCCTCTTGTGTTTGTCTGCAGCTCTGTCGCTCTTAGCACCATGTAAACAGTGAATTTCTTCTTCTATGCTTGCATTATCGGCAGAGCGGGCGCTGAACGCTGCGGCTTCTGTAGTGTCATGAACTCTCTTGGACGCATCGGGATGTACGATGTTCTCCTGTTTAGGCTCTAAAAATCTACTAAATGATGGTTTCCAGTAAATTCTGGACGCTACCCACTCAGGACACTTGGATTACGTTGGACGAGCAGTATGGAGGAATATTGACACGTTTTTGTGGACTTTTATGGACCTTTTTGGTTCAGTCGTCGCTGAACTCCATTATATGAAAGTCGGTGGAAAGCTGTGCAGAGCGCCGTCTGATCGCCGGTACAAATACTCCCTGTAGCTTAAGAATCCTTGCAGATAGAACGTGCAGAACACAATTTAATGTCCTTTCAGTGGAGATATTCCGATGCGTCTACATGTCCAGATATTCAGGTTAGAAAAGGAGCAACCGTGCGGTAATATCCGGGTTTTTAGAAACCTGAATTTTTTTTACCTCCTTTGAATGAATTAGCAAGTTTATAATAGTTCAGGATTTTTTATTTAGTTTTGACTTTTTGTTTTTCAGTTCATTTAGTTTTAGTTAGTTTTTTGAGCAGGTTTGCTAGTTTTTATTAGTTTTTATTTTTGGGATAATGCTGTTTTTTGGGGTTTTTGTCTGTTGTGACATTTAAAATCATCAGAAAGTCACCGAGTGAAACCGGTAAAGAGATTAAACAGACACAGATTTCAGATCAACTCAAAAGGCTGATGCATTAAATGAATGTACAAAGACTAAAACTGAGGACGTTTCTGCAATAATTTTAGTTTTAGTTATTTTGCAAAGACACGATACAGTCGCAGTTATTTTCATCTTTATTTCAGTTAACAAAAATGTTTCTTGAATTTTGGTTTTGACTTTGTTGTTAGTCTTAGTGAACTGTAATAACCGTGAGTATTACGTGAGTAGTATCACGATCAGTATTTGCTGGCTGATCCGATGCTTCGTGGTAAACCTGCGGCGGGTCACGCAGCCGTACCTCTCCTCCTCCTGGGCGTGTCCGCGGACGTCGTGCTCGAAGAACAGCCCCTTCCTGGGGATGTAGGCCGGGTTCTTGCGGTCCTCGTCGTCGTCCAGCTGCTGGCCGGGTTTTCCTCCGGTCTTGGTCTCGGGGTCGTCCGTGGACTCCTGCGGGAGACGGTGACAGAAGGAACCACGTTTACGTCTGCAGGAGCTGCAGATCAACGGATTAACCAAGGATAGACCGATACGCCGGCCGATACGTCGACCGATACGTCGGCCGATACGTCGACCGATACGTCGACCGATACGTCGATACCCCCACTCTACACTTATATCTGTGTACTCACTACAAGTTAAATGTCTCTATTTCATATTTGTCCTACAAGTGTACTGTTATTTGAAGTACTTTTCTTTGCATCCATTATAGAAATTTGGGAGTAATACACCAATATGATACCTGGATCAGATATCGGCTCTGATATTGACTAATTAGCTGGATCAGATATCGGATGAACGAAGGTGATTCAGAATTTTTTTTATTAATATCATAAATTTGATTTTTATTTGTTTATTGGGGTTCCTGCAGGTTTCAGAGTTCATTTTCTAGGGCTCGAAAACAATATCGATATGCAGAAATATCGCAATATTTTCATATGCAGACTTCATATAGATATTTGAAAATGAGATGTTGATCTATTTTATTAACAAAATCTCGCGAGATTTCACAAAAACCCACAATATTTCGTGACTGAACAACAAAATCTCGCAAGATTTCGTCAGTAAAAAAGATCAATACTGCATTTTAAAATATCAACATGATATCAGCATATGAAAATACCGTGATATTTCAGTGTACTGATATTTTTTTCCAGCCTTATCAATTTCACACCTTTTAAGACTTTTATAAACCAAATTTTACAAAAAAAGTGCATTATTTGTCGGGCTGTAACGATTCAGTTAAACGATTCGATTCATATCACGATTCAGATGATTCCAAGTCACTAAATTGAATCAGACTGTATGATTCTAAATGGATCAGCATCATCCATGAGTTGAATCAGAAACCATGAATCATGATATTTATCAGTTGCTGTTCAACTGAATTTTTACGCCCCTCATTATTAGAAACATTCAAAGGGAACTCAAGCGCACTCAAAAAATAATGCATTTAATTTTATTTTAAATTATTTTAATTTTAATGGAAAAATGGACAGAACCAACTTCTGATATTTTATTCTACGTGGTCAACACTCCTCGGGAATGAATAAAAGTAGAATATTAAGACTCTTCTAGATCAAATTTAAGACCTTAGATAAAGAAACGGCTCTTTTTAGACCTTAAATTTTGAGTTCAGATTTTATTTTTAGACTTTTTAAGACCCCACAGACGAGGATTAGGACCACTGAAGGAAAAAAATAAATTTAAAAAAATCGGAGAAATTGAGAATCTGGCTTTTTTCAGTGATCGGAAAAAAGTAAAAAATTCAAATGTTCGGGAAAAAAGTCAGAACCTTTTTCTCAGAATTCCGACTTTTTTTCAGAAATTGAAAGAAAAAGAAAAAAGAAAAAAAATCCTGAAAAAAAATTTTTTTTTTCAAATGTTTGATAAAAAAGTTCGAACTCCGACTGAATTTTATTTATTCCTTCACTAACACAGCATGTTACGCGCTTCATTCATTCAACAGAAGTATCGGATCAGTATCGGCCGATTCGCTCAGCCCATCACAAAAACTGGATCGGTGCATTTCTATTTGGGATTCTAATGCAGTATCGGCCCCAAATATCAGCAGGTATATATGTATATATATCGGCCGTCAGCTGATGAGGAAATATCAGTATCGGCTCTAAAACACCTGTATCGGCCGATCCCTGGAATTAACTGCCATCTTCATCACTGCATCTGTTTCCAACAACTCTGATCAGAGTGAAGACGAGCAGGATGAAGGGCAGCAGGAAGCAGACGTCTCCGTCTCACCTGTCCATCACGTCTCACCTGTCCATCCCCGCTCTGCCTCTCTCCTGCTAGGTTCCCCTTCTCCTCCGCCTTGCTCTCCTCTTTAGCCCCTCCTCCTCCCTGCTCCGTCTCCTCCTCCTCCTCCTCCTCCTCCTCTCCTTGTGTCGGACCATCAGCAGCTGGAGGCTGGGACTCGCTGGGTGCTGCTGGAGCTTCTTCTTCGCTGTATCCCTCCTCTTCCTCCTCGGCTCCCTGGTGAGAACACGTGTGATTCAGAAGTGCGACGTCTGCTACGTGATCCAGTGATTAGACGCGGCCCGCGGCGGTTTACCTCTGAGTGGGAGCCGTTCTCCTCTGGATCTGCGCTGTCGTAATCTGAGAGGACGGCTGGAGGAGCCCAGAGGTCAGAGGTCACAGGTCAGAGGCCTTCAGCGGTCGTGACATCATCACCACGTGTTTGTGTTTACTCACCTTCTCCGGCTCCGTCTTCGCTTTCCTGGAAGGAGACAAACACAATTTCAAGTTATTTTTGTGTAATTTGTGTTTTAACTCAAACAAATCTACTGCTTCCACCCGCCCTTCTTACTAGGGCTGGGGAAAAAAATCGATACACTGAAATATCGCGATATTTTCATAGGCTGATATCATATTGATATGTAAAAATGTGGTATCGATCTATTTTACTAATGAAATCTCACAAGATTTTGTTGTTCAGTCAAGAAATCTCGTGAGATTTCGTTGGTAAAAGAGATCAATGATACATTTTTTAATATCTATATGAAATCTGCATATGAAAATATCGCGATATTTCAGTGTATCGATTTTTTTCCCCAGCTCTACTTCTTGCGTGTTATCAGTATCGGCCTTCAGGAGCTGAAACTTATTAGTTATGGTTCTTAAAAAAAGGTTATCGTGCATCCCTAGGTATTAACTACCAACCAATCACAAACGCAGACCCAGTCCTGCTCTGTCTCCAAGCCCCGCCCCCTCAAACCACAGCAGAGCAGGTGTGTTGCAGGAAACGTGCGACGCGTTTCCAGACACCGACTCGTAGCAGCCGCCGCAGCGTCAGAAAGCCGAGACTTAAACGATTCAACACGAATAAGGATGACACGATTATTTACTTCTACGAATAATCGCGGTATTAAACGCCACAATCATTTAACCGTGAAGGTTTCTCAGTATCTTCACTTTCAAAGATCATGTCTGAACCGCGACGGCAAACAAAATGATCAAATGGGTCATAAATACGGAGGATAACGGGGGTTTTAGTGGATTCTGTTCACCGCTGGGATCAGGTACCTACATGCCCAGAATCCACTCCTCTGACCAAACTTAGGGATGCACAATATAATCACCCCGCTATCGGTATCAGCTTATATCGGCCTTAAAACTGAGTATCGAACATCGCCACCCCACCGATATTTAAACGATCAGCCTGCTGTTTCTATAGCCTGAAAAGAAACAACCCCCCCCCCCCAAAAAAAACCCGTCTTTTTTACAGACTTTAAAACTTGAAAAGACTAGGGGTGGGAAAAAATAATACACTGAAATATGGTGATATTTTTATATGCTGATGTATTGTCATTTAATAATGAGGTATCGATCTATTAAACTAACGAAATCTCACCTTATTTTATCATTCTGTTACAAATCTGGTGAGAATTTATGAAATATCGTGAGATTTTCATATGCTGATATCATATTGACATTTAAGAACACAGTATTGATCTTTTTTACTAACAAAATCTCGCGAGAATTCACAAACATTTTATGATATTTTCATATGCTGATATATTGACATTTAAAAATGAGGTGTCAATCTTTGAACGAAATCTTGCGATATTTCATCATTCTGTTATGAAATCTGGTGAGAATTTATGAAAAATCGTGAGATTTTTAAAGTAGAATAGATCGATACAGTGCTTTTAAATATTGATTTGATATTGGCATATGAAAATAATGCAATATTTCAGTGTATCGATAATTTTTCCCTCTGCTATTTATTAAAGTGTATAACCGATAAAAAAAACCTGCTATTTGACATGACTGCTTATTTTTTCTGCTTTAATAATGGCATCAATATCAGCCACATGAGTTTTAAAATATCAGCATATCAGATATCGGTCAAAATTCCAATATCGTGCATCCCTAACCAAGATGATCCCAAACTGCAGGAGTGATAACCTTGTTGTTCATGCATTCATGTGTAAAAACAAACTAAACTGAGCTCATTTAATCTCTTTACATTAACGCATCAATGTTGACAAATGTGGTTAAAATTTAAAGACCTGTGAGGAGCGTTGATGTGATTTTACACATTTATGCTGTTTGGGAATTAAGCTAATTATGATCAAACCGTGACACCCCACATATATTGGTGCACGGTAGTCTGATCATAACTTTTGTAACTGCCTAAAGCATCCTGCTGCCATCAGCTGAAACCATCAGAGGAACATGAACGACTCCTCTGAGCTTCGTCTGACCGAGAAAAGCTGCTTTCCAGCATGTCGCTGCCTCGTTCCAACGGTGAACCAGATCCACCAAAACCCACTTTTTCCTCCTTATTCACGGTTTCTGATGATTTTCAGCCTTAGACTGAAGCTTTTATCACCCAGCATCCACAAACGAAGTCGTTAGCTGCCATTTAAACATCCACCTTCAGCTTTACGCCGACGACACGCCGCATGCAGAACACGCTGAAGCGCAGCGCGGCACGTTTCTGGTCGACGTCTTTCTGCTCATATCAGACGTAAAAGTCGGCAGCAGTCCTGCTTCTCTGCTGCACTTCTACAGCTGATATCACAACGCTGCATCTCCTGTTCTGATTTCACACCGTTTACAAGCAGAGAGCGACATTTCTGTGTGTGAATACTCCCACTTGCATTTGCAATGAAGAGAAAGACATGATTGACATATAATTAAAAAGAGATCGGGTTTTAAAGCTAATCTGGGTGTTAACCGCGGAAAATGGTTTCATTTTGACACATTTGTCTCGTGTTCCTGCTTAACTTCCAGCCTGACTTGACTACTTCATCTGCAGATCGTGCAGAAAACAGAACCGAAGCCAAAACGATGGCTCCATGGCGTGCACCGAATTTAGCGCTGCTCAGCGCATCTCACCTGGTCACATCCATCTGTTAAAGGACAACTTTCTTTTCCCCAACCTGGATCTTATTTCTAGTAGTTTATACGTGCATTTACTCACCAGTAAAGTTTCTGCATTGCTTTCAGTCCTTCAGAAGAAATGATGCTGATTCGCCCTTCGGTGAACATCCAGCATCATGGAGGATACGGGGCAGTCTCTATCAGACATCATCTGCAGTAAAACTTCATTTCATCAATGCTTTGAGTGGAATGAATGAAGAATGAGTACTATTGTCCTGTGAGTTCAGAGTTTCATAACTGTGTTTTTGTTGTCTGGGTAGCAGCTGATCGTCTCAGCTGAACTACGGAAGCACGAATCATGAACACGCAGCCCCGAAAAGTGAGAAGAACCCTGATAACTAACGGAAAGATAAATCTGGACTCACAGGTCAAAAGCAGGGTTTTTCCTAGATATAAAACTTAGAGGCGGTCGCCTCCGCCAAATTTCGTGCCGCCTCCGACTCTCGGTGTCGGGGCAACTGTTATTTTCTGACAATGGATATTATATTAATTGCGGCTGCAGCTGGGGATGAGCCGGACGCTCGTTTCAGACGAGTATCCGGTACGGATAGAGCATTTTTGATGACGACGAGCGTGACACGAGTAAAACTCGTGAATATCTGTGCTCGTGCTGAGGGAAAGTCCTCATTTTATAACTGTCTCTTTCGAACTCCATTAGATTTTCTTCAGCTCGCATGTATTTCTTCTTTTATGATATTTAAAGTTACTTCTTTCATAACGTACGCGGTGCATTTGATAAGACGGATGAAAACTGTGTCGCGTGGGTCACTGCCTCCACTCCGCTCGTTTTTGTTTTTCCCCGTCTACCTGTTCTTAGTTTGGCTGATATAAAGTCAGGTGTACAAACGTTGCTCGTACTGAGCGTGGTGCTTTGAGAAGGACACGGTGAACAAGGCTGACGCATTATTTCCCTGTTTGCTATCACTGGATGTTTAACACGAATCACCAAGTTCACACAAAGTACCCACAAACGCACACAGCCGAACTCACTAACTAGCAGTTATTGTTTTTATTGTATATGGCTGTTCATAAAAAGAAATATAAATATTACAAATTAAGCTTTATGTATAAGGCTATTTATAGGCTTGAATACATATTTTAACTGCTGCATAGCACCACGCACACACTGTGTGGGGAAAAAAGCCAGAACGTTAGGTGATGAAAACTAATTATTGAGAAAAAAAAAATCTGTTTGATCATAAAATTAAAAAGAAAATACATTTTAAAAAATTAAGTTGTAAGTATGAAAATCTGTTCATGCATACTTCATAGTTCATAATTTCATACTGCATGTGTTGCATCCACATGAAAATGTGTATATTCTGAATATGTTCTGATTTTATTTTATTTCTTTAAAGGGACCAGAGGCAGGAATTTAAACTAACAAACATGCATGTGTCCGTGTTTTTAATACTAATGTGTGATGAAGCTCTAAATACCAAAAATAACGTTTCCACCACGTTTCTCCTGCCTTGAACAGGCTGTGTGCTGCAAAACGTCAATTGGTTGTCTGAATTTCCCGCGCTGCCCTGCAGACGTGACGTCATAGACGCTACATCCGCAGTTCTGATCCAGGAAGAAGACGGTCGCGGTAAATTCAGACACTGTAAGCGATAGTTATGGATTCTTCTGCCGTCAGCAAACGATCCAGATCCAGATCCAGAAGAAAAAGCGTATAAACAACATTATAGCTTCAGTTTGTGCTCCGTGACGGCTTGGTGGGGGCTGCAGGTACCTGAAGCGCCAGTTGCGAGTTTAATTTCTTAATCTTGCCTCTGGTCCCTTTAAAAACTAGTAAATAGTTCTTTTACTGTTGTGATCAAAATGAATGAATTCCTCACTTCTGAGGCTGTTCTGTAATTATCAAACAATAAATCACGAAACTTTTGATCAATCTGCATCAATTTCAGACTAAAAATAATGTGCTGATTTAAGCCTGATTTACGATGGTTGAACAGAGATAGTGGTGTACTCGCTCTATTATACTGCTTGTAAATAGTACTACTACATGTACGTATGTGCGTGCACATGATGCACGTGGTCAGGATGGTACCACCTCCATCTGGGCCAGGAAAAACCCTGCAATAGTACTCGTTCGTTCCTTCATTCTACTTAAAGTATTGATGAAATGAAGGAGTTTTACTGCAGATGATGTCTGACAGAGACGCTGCCCCGTCTCTCACATTACATGGACGTGCACGAAGTACGACTCAGCGTAATATGTTCTGAGGGAGTCAAAGTGATGCAGAAACTTTAGCGGTTTAGAGTAAACGCTCGTATAAACTCCTGGAAATAAGGTCCAGGCTGGAACACAGAAAGTTCTCCTGTAACACGGGTGCTGAAATGAAACTGCTGGGTTTGGGTTTGGGTCTGGTTCCAGGTCCAGCGTGTTCCTGAGGTGATCAGGATGTCCCAAGCGGATTCTGGGAAGCAGGTTTGTGTCTAAGCAGTGAACCAGATCCATCACTACACCATTTACCCTCCTTATTCATGCAGATTCAGACAGTTTTACAAACTTAGAACATTTTTCATAACAACTAAGTCCCACCAGGACTGGTTCAGGACTGGTTCAGTTAGACCAGGACTGGTTCAGTTCCAAACTTCAGGACTGGTTCAGTTAGACCATGACTGGTTCAGTTACTGGTTCAGGACTGGTTCAGTTCCACCAGGACTGGTTCAGTTAGACCAGAACTGGTTCAGGACTGGTTCAGTTCCACCAGGACTGGTTCAGTTAGACTCAGGACTGGTTCAGTTAGACCAGAACTGGTTCAGGACTGGTTCAGGACTGGTTCAGTTCCACCAGGACTGGTTCAGTTAGACCAGGACTGGTTCAGTTCCACCAGGACTGGTTCAGTTAGACCAAAACTGGTTCAGGACTGGTTCAGTTCCACCAGGACTGGTTCAGGACTGGTTCAGTTCCACCAGGACTGGTTCAGTTAGACCAAAACTGGTTCAGGACTGGTTCAGTTCCACCAGGACTGGTTCAGTTAGACCAGAACTGGTTCAGGAATGGTTCAGTTCCACCGGGACTGGTTCAGGACTGGTTCAGTTAGACCAGAACTGGTTCAGGACTGGTTCAGTTCCACCAGGACTGGTTCATTTCCACCAGGACTGGTTCAGTTCCACCAGGACTGGTTCAGGACTGGTTCAGTTCCACCAGGACTGGTTCAGTTAGACCAGGACTGGTTCAGTTAGACCAGGACTGGTACAGTTAGACCAGGACTGGTTCAGTTAGACCAGGACTGGTTCAGTTCCACCAGGACTGGTTCAGTTAGACCAGGACTGGTTCAGTTACACCAGGACTGGTTCAGTTAGACCAGGACTGGTACAGTTAGACCAGGACTGGTTCAGCTTTTAGTTCCACCAGGACTGGTTCAGTTCCACCAGGACTGGTTCAATTAGACCAGGACTGGTTCAGTTCCACCAGGACTGGTTCAGTTAGACCAGGACTGGTTCAGTTCCACCAGGACTGGTTCAGTTAGACCAGGACTGGTTCAGATAGACCAGGACTGGTTCAGGACTGGTTAAGTTCCACCAGGACTGGTTCAGGACTGGTTTAGTTACACCAGGACTGGTTCAGTTACACCAGGACTGGTTCAGGACTGGTTCAGTTCCACCAGGACTGGTTCAGGACTGGTTCAGTTCCACCAGGACTGGTTCGGTTTCACCAGGACTGGTTCAGTTCCACCAGGACTGGTTCAGGACTGGTTTAGTTACACCAGGACTGGTTCAGGACTGGTTCAGCTACACCAGGACTGGTTCAGTTCCACCAGGACTGGTTCAGCTACACCAGGACTGGTTCAGGACTGGTTCAGCTACACCAGGACTGGTTCAGGACTGGTTCAGCTACACCAGGACTGGTTCAGGACTGGTTCAGTTCCACCAGGACTGGTTTAATTACACCAGGACTGGTTCAGTTAGACCAGGACTGGTTCAGTTCCACCAGGACTGGTTCAGGACTGGTTCAGTTAGACCAGGACTGGTTCAGGGCTGGTTCAGTTCCACCAGGACTGGTTCTATGTGAACTATCCCAGTCCGGGTTTCTGTTTCAGCCAGACCGGGTCTGCTCCGTCATGAACCCGTTTGTACTGATCAATATTCTTTTCTATCGATCCGCTTCTCCTCAGAGCTCCAGGAACAAGTCCAGCCTGAAGACTGGACTAGACAGGGAAACTGGGACTGGTCTAGACCAGAGGTGGGTCAGACCAACAACCTGGACCTGACTGGGAGGTCTGGAGATTCAGCCAGATCATCATCCCATCTTCACTGCCTTGTTCCGGTTCCACCACCAGACCGGGTCCAGCTGGTCTAGCAGCACCTGAACCCTGCGCCGTACCAAGACCTGCCGGACTTAATCTCCTCCAGGTCTGGGTGGAACGGGATCCAACGCGGGACACAGCAAGTCCTGCAAGCCAAGCCAAGCAGGAGAACCGATACCGGACCAGCAGGACCAGGAAGCGAGCCGGGACACAAACCAGGACTACAGCTACAGTTCCTGGTCCTGGCACCAGTCTGGTTCCTGTCCAAGAACCCAGTCTGGTTCCTGTCCAAGAACCCAGTCTGGTTCCTGTTCGAGAACCCAGTCTGGTTCCTGTTCGAGAACCCAGTCTGGTTCCTGATCTAGAATCCAGTCTGGTTCCTGTCCGAGAACCCAGTCTAGTTCCTGACCTAGAACCCAGTCTGGTTCCTGACCTAGAACCCAGTCTGGTTCCAGTCTGAGAACCCAGTCTGGTTCCTGATCTAGAACCCAGTCTAGTTACTGACCTAGAACCCAGTCTGGTTCCTGTCCGAGAACCCAGTCTGGTACCTGACCTAGAATCCAGTCTGGCTCCTGTCTGAGAACCCAGTCTAGTTCCTGACCTAGAACCCAGTCTGGTTCCTGTCCGAGAATCCAGTCTGGTACCTGACCTAGAATCCAGTCTGGCTCCTGTCTGAGAACCCAGTCTAGTTCCTGACCTAGAACCCAGTCTGGTTCCTGTCCGAGAATCCAGTCTGGTACCTGACCTAGAATCCAGTCTGGCTCCTGTCTGAGAACCCAGTCTAGTTCCTGACCTAGAACCCAGTCTGGTTCCTGTCCAAGAATCCAGTCTGGTACCTGACCTAGAATCCAGTCTGGCTCCTGTCTGAGAACCCAGTCTAGTTCCTGACCTAGAACCCAGTCTGGTTCCTGTCCGAGAACCCAGTCTAGTTCCTGACCTAGAACCCAGTCTGGTTCCTGTCTGAGAACCCAGTCTGGTTCCTGTCTGAGAACCCAGTCTGGCTCCTGTCTGAGAACCCAGTCTGGCTCCTGTCTGAGAACCCAGTCTGGCTCCTGTCTGAGAACCCAGTCTGGCTCCTGTCTGAGAACCCAGTCTGGGTTCCTGTCTGAGAACCCAGTCTAGTTCCTGACCTAGAAGCCAGCCTGGCTCCTGTCTGAGAACCCAGTCTGGTTCCTGACCGAGAACCCAGTCTTGCTCCTGTCCGAGAACCCAGTCTAGTTCCTGACCTAGAACCCAGTCTGGTTCCTGTCTGAGAACCCAGTCTGGTTCCTGACCTAGAACCCAGTCTGATTCCTGTCTGAGAACCCAGTCTGGCTCCTGTCTGAGAACCCAGTCTGGCTCTTGTCTGAGAACCCAGTCTGGTTCCTGTCTGAGAACCCAGTCTGGCTCCTGTCTGAGAACCCAGTCTGGTTCCTGTCTGAGAACCCAGTCTGGCTCCTGTCTGAGAACCCAGTCTGGTTCCTGTCTGAGAACCCAGTCTGGTTCCTGTCTGAGAACCCAGTCTGGCTCTTGTCTGAGAACCCAGTCTGGTTCCTGTCCGTCTAAAACCTAGACCCTCCTGGTCCTGGTTCCAACAATCCGCTGTGACCGCAGAGAAACTGATCCGGTGTTGTGTCGCGTCTGGTTACCATGTAAATCTGATCCAGACCGCCTGTTTTTTCTAGTAAACCTGTTTAATCCGAACCGTTCATTTGAAACTGAACATCAACGATCTCGTGAGCTCTTCTGTAACCTAGGAGACGCGGAGGTAGCTGGCGCGCGGATAATCCACTGGTGAAGCAGCTAACTCGTTCAAATTAACTAGTTTCCCTCGAGCTAACCAGAACTAATTATCTAACGGTTAACTACTCATCATTTCTGCCGCAGCGACCTGCTAACGGACCCGCGCCAGTTCCCGCTAAACTTCAACCGGAGCGGCTCGACCCGCCAGTCCCGGCCGCCAGACCGACCCGGATCCCGGCTGCGCTAACCTTAGCTCCCGGAGTTAGCCTCGGAGTGTTAGCCCCAGAGTTAGCTCCAGGAGTTAGCCTCAGAGTTAGCCGGAGCAGCTACTCACACACTCGGACTCCACGTCTTTCTTCGCCTCGGTCCGACTCGCTGCGGCCTCCACCGGTTCGGAGTCTCGTCCCCGGCTCTTTGTGGCGGGAGATCCCGACCTCCCGCTATCCGAACCGGAGCCGGACTCGTCGTCGTCCTCGCTGTCCTGGGACGCGCGCCTCCTCCTTCGCCGCCGGTCCGCCATCTTAGGAGTCGAATGGTTGGAAGCGGAAGAGGCAAAGGATTCTGGGTAGTGGGATTCTTCGTTTTAGAGGTGTCCGATACTGCAAGATTTGGTTTCGACCTGATACAAAGTAAATAAATGGCTAGTATACCGATATCAATACCGATATTTTTTTTTATTAAAAAAAAAAAAAAAAGTCAAATTAACAGATTAATGCAAAAAGATTATTCTGTGGAATCTAGACACTAGTTTAACTTATAAATGCTTAAACATCTAAATTATTATCCATCCCATAATAATCTGAATTTGTCATGATATTTACGATATTTGCCATGTACTTTTTCACCAATGTGAACTGGATCCATTAAAAACCACTTTATCCTCCATATTTATGAGGATTCTGATATATTTCCAGCCTTACGGTGAAGCATCGATATAATCACACTCGTATCAATTGATATCATACCAACGTAGGTATTGATATTATGGGTATTTGTATCAATCTGCCCACCACAACCCTTTTTTAAAAAAATACACTTTATTCCAAAATGGCAAAATACCACACAGAAAAGAAGGAACTTTGTTCACGTTTCACCAGTCGCTACGTTAACTCAGCTAGTGATACCATCAAAACCATAAAATGCAATAAATAACTGTTATGTTGTGCCATTTGTTCAAGTTCTGCTGCTAAAAGTAATAATACCATCTTCTTATACCCGAGCAACGTGTTTTTATTCAGGGAGAAATAGAAAAGATATATCATCTGAGACGACTTTAAAATGTGAAAAGGTCATTTCCATGATGTTTGCGTAGATTTTATAATTAACTTAAAACTTTTTCTAATGTGTTTTAAATGCTTTTAGTCTATGTAATTTTACTATTATGCATGCATCGTTTTTATGTGTTTTAATGTTCTTGCTGAAACAGGATCCTGATTCCTGGTTGGGGGAAAGCAGCAGCAGCTCAGGTGGGTGCAGGTATGTATGCGACCAGCAGGTGGCGGTAATGCAGCTCTAAGGTAGTCCAAGTGATCGATACATTTGTTGACATTCCTGTAGGATGCATTTCCTCGGTCAGTGAAGGCATTTTTTGGAGGGTCCCTTGTTTCTGGTATCGGGGAGAGTCGTGTTTCTGTGCTCACAACAGAAGATTTTGTTTAAAACCTGCCAAGATTTCTTCTGGTCACCCCGGAGGTCTCTAATACTATGGTATAAAAGCTTCTGTTACTAATCCGAAATACTTGTGTGAGTTTATTTCTATACTTTATATATCTTTGTGTATATATATATATATATATATATATATATATGTTTGATTTTTCAAGTGCCTTTAATACTATTCAGCTGCTTTGCTATGTCAGAAGCTCCATAACTTCCAGGTGGATCCTCCACAACCACCTGGATTTATGACTACCTAACAAACAGACCACAGTTTGTGAGACTGAAAGGTTGTGTGTCTGAGATGGTGGTCAGCAGCACTGGAGCACCACAAGGAACTGTGCTCTCACCATTCCTCTTTACACTGTACACCTCAGACTTCCAGTACAACTCTGATCCTGTCATCTGCAGAAATACTCTGATGACTCTGCAGTTGTGGGGTGTATCAGTGATGGACGAGAAGCCGAGTACAGGGAACTGGTCAGTCAGTTTGTGAAATGGTAACAATCAGCTCATCTTAGATACCAGCAAGACTAAAGAGATGATTGTTGACTTCAGGAGGAGCAAGAATAAGCAGCATAGTCCTGTCTACATCCTGGAAGAGGAGGTGGAGGTGGTGGGAGAACTACAAATACCTGGAGTTCAGCTGGACAACAGACTCGACTGGAAATGCAACAGTGACTACATCTACAAGAAAGGTCAGAGCAGACTCTTCTTCTTAAGGAAGCTGAGATCATTCAACGTCTGCACCAAGATGTTGCAGATCTTCTACAAGTCTGTTGTGGAAAGTGCAATCAGCTTTGCAGCATCTGCTGGGGCAGCAGCATCAGAACCAGAACCAGAACCAGGACCAGAACCAGAACCAGAGACTTGAAGAAACTAAACAAGCTGATCAAGAAAGATAACAACGATAACACAAGTAAACACAAAATGCAGTCTCTGAATGAAGATTTTTATGAGTAAGGGAGGAAAAATCCAAACCTCCATGTCCCTGTGTGAAAAAGTGATTAATAAATGGAACCATGAATTCTGCTTCTACCAAAAAATCCTGAAGGAGAACGTCCGGCCATCTGTTGGTGACCTCAAGCTGAAGCGCACTTGGGTTCTGCAGCAGAACAATGATCCAGAACACACCAGCAAGTCCACCTCTGAATGGCTTAAGAACAACAACATGAAGACTTTGGAGTGGCCTAGTCAAAGCCCCCACCTGAATCCCATTGAGATGCTGTGGCATGAGCTTAAAAAGGCGGTTCATGCTGGAAAAGCCTCCAATGTGGCTGAATTACAACAATTCTGCAAAGATGAGTGGAACAAAATTCCTCCACAGCGCTGTAGAAGACTCACTGCCAGTTATCACAAACGCTTGATGCAGTTGTTGCTGCTAAGGTGGAACAAGCAGTTATTAGGTTTAGGGGCAATCACTTTTTCACACAGGGACATGGAGGGTTGGATTTTTCCCCCTTACTGATAAAAACCTTCATTTAAAAACTACATTTTCTGTTTACTTGTGTTATCTTTGTCTTACATTTAAATGTGTTTGATGATCTGAAACATTTAAGTGTGACAAACATGCAAAAAAGTAAGAAAATAGGAAGGAGGAAACACTTTTTCACACAACTGTATACACACACCCATTTATATATATATATACATATGTGCATTTAAAACATTCCTCTGATCATGATGTAAAATGGCAATGCCTCACTTGCTTTAACTGGGCCATATGCAATATTATATATATGTACATACATGTACATACGTGTATGTACATGTATGTACATGTACATACACGTATGTACTCACCTCATCATACAAGCTAAAGTTAGAAAGACAGAAAATGAAGACGTTCTGACACCTGAACAGGACTTGGTAGTATTACATGTACTGGTATTAAAATACTACTTACTTTTATTCAAATATCACAGGTTTGACCAAATTCATCCTGTGGACCAGACCGGAGACTCTGGTCCGGTTCTGGCTGCAGGTGTGTCCGCGACCAGCAGGTGGCGGTAACGCAGCTCTACCAGAACCAACGAAGAAGAAGAAGCAGCAGCGGAGCTCGCAGAGATGGGCGATACCAGGAATTTTGGTATCGATCCGATACAAAGTAAATAAAGGACCAGTATAGCCCGATACCGATACCGATACTTTTTCATATTTAAGCTTCATAGATCCAAAGGATCCAAAAAAACCTCGGATATAATTTTGTTAAACTCAGCTCTTGGGGAATCCGGAAATAATAAGGGGCTATAGTACCTGTATGTAATCATTCTGTATTTATTTCACACGTAACACAAAAGGAAACTTATGTGCAATCAAGTCTGAGCTGGATCATATTTAGTATCTTTGTTTCAATTCCAGAAAATCATTAATCTAGTTTTTTACTCGTCCACCTCTTATGATATTATATCTTTCAGTCCTTATGTATAATTTTGCACTGTGTGCACTTGCCTGTTGCTTTAAAGTAATTCTATAAATTTCCCAGTTTTGGAATAATCAAAGCTTTATCTAATGTTAGATAACATTATGGATGGAATAAATGTTCCAGATTATTTCAATGTCTTAATATATTTTTTAGTTTTTCCAGTAGCATTTGACTTCAGTAACATGCACTTTGAAAAAGTAAAATGAGCTGATGCTGAAGATGACCACTCTCAGTTTCATTTCATGTCTGTTCCTGCTCCGTGTTTTCTACTGCGTGGGTTTCCATGTGCGTGTAGAGGTTTGCTGTGTTTTTACTGCATTTAACAGCCCCGTTGCAGCTCGCTGTCGTTCCATTTTCTGCAATAAAATAAAGCCAAACAGCTTCTCTTCGTCATTTCGATACTCCGGCGTCTCGAGGAGAGAAGAGCGCACGAGTATCGTTCAATATCAATACCAGCGTTGGTATCGATAATGTCGATATTGGTATAGATCCGCCCACCTCCAGGAGCTAGCAGCTAGCTTCACTGTCCGGTCCGGAGTCACTGTGGCTGCGCGAGCTGAACGTGTGCGCGTGCTTCAGCAACAATGTCTTCAGTTCAGCATCTGAGAGAGTTTATCAGCGCGCGACTAACAGCTGCTGCAGAAGAAATATTCACGGAGTTTGAAAGAACCATCATCCAGTACGAAGAAGAGATGGGTCGTCAGCGCAGACTGCTGGACCTCACCTGGAGACCTCACATCCACCTGGAGCCCGTAGGTGAGACGCGCGAGCGCCGCGCCGCGCCGCGCCGCGCATCAGCATGATGATGACGCAGCAGGGAGGTTTCCTCACCTTCATGGAGACATTTACGTTTAACTGCTGCAGATCCGCCATGAACTGATGATGAGGAGGATTTATGAGGTGACGTCACACTTCATGGATCATCCATATGTCAGTTTTCCAGTTTAGACAAAAATGAACCTGATTTATTTTAATTTATTTTTTATTTGTAAGACTAAACCACAGAAGTTTATGTTATAGTATTTATTTATTTATTTAGTGATGAGTGAAACAAACAAATAAAAAAGATTCAAACCAAGTTTCCAGGTAATTTAAAGTTTGTAGACAAGAACAAAGAGAAGCAGCAACTGCTAAACTGGGAAGGATGGATCCATTATAAACACAAACTGGGAAGTCTGGGTGAGTTCATGAGGCGTTCGTGATGAAACAATAACCGATAAAAACACGAGTGAAGTCCCTGATTAGGATCACACATTCAGATTTCAGGAAAGCAGCAGCGAACATGGCCAGGGCCCCCACGCGTCCTGGAAAACCTGGAAAACGATTGAAGGTTTTTCCCAGTCAGGGAAAACTTGGGTAACTTAGAGGATGATGCATTCATGAAACTGAATATGTTTGTTTTTTTGCTGCTTCTTCTGACTTGAAAGAAAGTCGGGTCGTCCCGACAGCGAAACCACACGAAGAAGAGAATCTATGTGGTTCTAACTAACAGTAGTCCGCCAGCTACTACTCTGTTAAACTTTGTTAATCGGATAAACGCCAATGCCAAGTTTTCATTCCAGACTGAAGTGATGCTGAGGAAGAAGTGGATCAAAACGACCGATTCGCCGCGGTGAAGGACCGAACTTTATAATAAAACGACACACGTTTGTTTGTGGCCGGCAGTCTGCACAGTCGTGTTAGCAGGTTAGCATTAGCCAGCTCGATGACGTGCCTAACTTTGTGCGGCTGAAAACACACAAGCATCTGAAAGCGTCTCCTTTTGGAGTAGTGATGGCCCGATGAACTGAGACTCCGAAAGGGAGTAAAAAAAAAAGGGGTGTAAAAAAAAATTTTTTTGGGAGTTTTTTTTTATGTATGTTTATTTTTTTTCTAAATGAGAAGGGAGGGGGAAGGGGGGGTGATGACACACCGACAAACTTGCGTTCCAATATAGAATATAAATAAATACATTCCAGCTCATGGTAGGAAAAATAGAAAGAAACAAAAAAAAACAATGAAAGCGATTATTATTATTAGTGTTTTTGAGATAGGTGATTTTCATATATAAGAGAAAATGAAAATTAAAATAACAACTTCCCCCTAAATCTAAATAAACAAAAACTACATGATGATTGATTATAAAAAAAATGGTAAAAAGAAAATAAATATAAAATTAAGGAGCTTAAAAACTGCAAAAGGGCGGGCCTTTTAAAAATAAAAAGGAGAGCGAGGTAGCGACTTTGTTGGGAAATCGGTGAGGGGAGTGGGGTGAATAAATTTACTGATAAGGGAAATGAATTTCAGATTGAAATGAAGAGAAAAAAAAAAAGGACAGAAAAAAAAGGGCGGGTTGGGAAATGAGAGGTGTGGGTTGGTTTATATCTCAAGAAAAAATAAAAATGAGTAGAAAGAAAGAAATAAATAATTTATTTAAAAAAAAAAAAAAAAAAAAACGAAAAAACATCAAAAAAAACAATAAAAATAATTATCAATCTACTATTATTTCATTCTACAACCAAAAAAAAAATAAATTAAAAAAAAAAACGAAACGACTTTTTTTCTAAAAAAACATAATCACTGTGTCAAGGGAGTTATAGAGACTCAGTCATACAAATAATAATAAAACAATAAATAAAAGCAAAAAAAAAAAAAAATAAAATAAAAAACGAAATTCTGCATATAAATTAATTTAATGTGTGAAAGGTAAATTTTTTTTTTGGGAGGTGGGTTGATTCGTTCTTTTTTTTTTTTTTACAATATATTATTTAAAACTAACTCAAAAAAAGAAGAAAAAATAAAATTTGGTATAATTTAATAATTTTTTTTTTGGACGTGATGGAATTTTTGGGGATATTAAAAAAAAAAAAAAAAGAAAATTCCAAACGGAACCAATCAGCTTCTCCCCTCTTGGCAGTCCCCAGTTGATCCACTGGAAACGGGGGGGTACAGACCCGATTTTCAGATGTTTGTGTGTTTTAAGACGCACAATGTTAAGCACGTCAGTAAACGCTAGCTGGCTAATGCTAGCATGCTGTGAAGTGCCGGTGTTGTGCCCCACCGGCGACAAACAAACGTGTGTTTTATTATAAAGTTCGGTCCTTCACCGCGGCAAATCGATCACTTTGATCCAGCTTTTGATCCAGTATCACTTCAGTCTGGAATGAAAACTTAAGTATGTTTGGAGTTTATCCGATTTAAACAGTATAACAGAGCAGGAACGGCTGTCGTTAACATGGCCCGGAAGAGGAAGTGTCCAAATACCGGGAACTTCCGGTAAGCGTGATAATCCCCTATATTCTCATTTTTGGAGTTTTTGAATTTGAGGTTTTCTTAAGCTGCAACTTCTAATCAGCAACATCCAAACAAACAAAAGCTGCAAATATATTGATTCACATATTATTTATCTAAACAATATGTAAATTGCACCTTTAAAGTTGAATTACAGAAATACACAAACTTTTTCATGATATTCTAATTTTTTGGGTAGTACCTGTTCACAGTTGTGTTTGAAAAAGTGTTTGCCTCCTTCCTGATTTCTTACTTTTTTGCATGTTTGTTTGTCGCCCCAAACCTCCATGTCCCTGTGTGAAAAAGTGATCTTCCCCTAAACCTAATAACTGGTTGTTCCACCTTAGCAGCAACAACTGCATCAAGCGTTTGTGATAACTGGCAGTGAGTCTTCTACAGCGCTGTGGAGGAATTTTGTTCCACTCATCTTTGCAGAATTGTTGTAATTCAGCCACATTGGAGGCTTTTCCAGCATGAACCGCCTTTTTAAGGTCATGCCACAGCATCTCAATGGGATTCAGGTGGGGGCTTTGACTAGGCCACTCCAAAGTCTTCATGTTGTTGTTCTTAAGCCATTCAGAGGTGGACTTGCTGGTGTGTTCTGGATCATTGTTCTGCTGCAGAACCCAAGTGCGCTTCAGCTTGAGGTCACCAACAGATGGCCGGACATTCTCCTTCAGGATTTTTTGGTAGAAGCAGAATTCATGGTTCCATTTACCACAGCAAGTCTTCCAGGTCCTGAAGCAGCAAATCAGCCCCAGACCATCACACTACCACCACCATATTTTCCTGTTGCTATGACGTTCCTTTTCTGAAATGCCGTGTTACTTTTACGCCAGATGTAATGGGACCTCCACCTTCCAGAAAGTTCCACTTTTGTCTCGTCAGTCCACAGAGTATTTTCCCAAAAGTCTTGGGGATCATCAAGATGCTTTCTGGCTAAACTGAGACGAGCCTTTATGTTCTTTTTGTTCAGCAGTGGTTTTGGTCTTGGAACTCTGCCATGCAGCCATTTTTGCCCCCCAGTCTCTTTCTGATGGGGGAGTCATGAACACTGACCTTCATTGAGGCAAGTGAGGCCTGCAGTTCTTGGATGTTGTTCTGGGGTCTTTTGTGACCTCTTGGATGAGTCGTCGCTGTGCTCTTGGGGTCATTTTGGTCGGCCGGCCCCTCCTGGGAAGGTTCACCACTGTTCCATGTTTTCACCATTTGTGGATAATGGTTCTCACTGTGGTTCTCTGGAGTCCCAAAGCTTTAGAAATGGCTTTGGAACCTTTTCCAGACTGATAGATCTCAATGACTTTGTTTCTCATTTGTTCCTGAATTTCTTTGGATGGCAGCATGATGTCTAGCTTTGGAGGATCTTTTGGTCTACTTCACTTTGTCAGGCAGGTCCTATTTAAGGGATTTCTGATGGAGAACAGGTGTGGCAGTAATCAGGCCTGGATGGGGGGGGGGGGGGGGGGGGGGGGGGCAATCACTTCTTCACACAGGACCATGGAGGTTTGGATGTTTTCCTCCTTTACTAATAAAAATCTTCATTTAAAAACTGCATTTTCTGTTTACTTGTGTTATCTTTGTGTAATATTTCAATTTGTTTGATCTGAAACATTTAAGTGACAAACATGCTAAAAAGTAAGAAATCAGGAAGGAGGCAAACACTTTTTCACACAACTGTGTGTGTGTGTGTGTGTGTGTATACTATGAGTAAACGTGCCAGCTGGAATCTCTGATGGGAAAGATTTTAGTCGTATTGATGAATTATTTGTCCGTGTAAACGCAGCTACTGAGATCAGATCTGCAAAACCTTCTTCAGGACACAGAGGAGACTTTAATCCTGCAGCCTGTGGAAAGTTGAGGGTTTAGCGCCCCCAAGTGGCCAAAAGTTACACAGCTTCCCTAAAGTTTATTGTTACGATCTAAGTGTGTGTCCCGTTGTGCTTTCAGACCTCCCGCAGCATTACACCCATAAAGAGGAGGTGGCTCTCACCGATAACCAGGACAGAAGCTCCACTGTGGACCACGAAGAAGCAGAACCTCCACAGATTAAAGAGGAGCCGCAGGAAAACTGGAGCAGTCCAGAGGAGGAGCAGCTGGTCCTGAAGGAGGAGACGGAGAGCTTTCTGACTGCTGTTACTCAGGACAACAGGGACCACAGAAAACCAGAACCCAGCAGGGACCAGCTTCTCTTCCAGAACCCTCCTTTAGATGTGAGTCCAGGATGTGAAGGAAGCAACCGTGAAGCCTCAGAATCAGCTGCAGATGCAGAAAGAAAAGCTCCCAGAAGCAGAAGAGCCGCCGATGGAGGTCGCAGCCATCATGTGGGACAGTCTGGAACGTCGGAGAGACTTCGTGAGACCGGCCGGACTAAAAAGCCTGTCAGCTGTGATGTTTGTGGAAAAGCTTTTCCATACAGAAGCAACATGATGATGCACAGAATAGTGCACACAGATGAAAGACCGTACTCCTGTAAGACCTGCGGGAAACGTTTTAGGAGATGTCACGGCTTAACGGTCCATAGTAGAATCCACATCGGCCAGAAGCCGTATTGCTGCCAAATCTGTGGTGAAAGATTTACCCATCCGAGCGGTTTGGCTTCTCACAATCAAATAGTTCATGTACGTAAAAAACTTTTTACTTGTAAGATCTGTGGGAAAGGTTTTTCTTCAAATAGCAATTTGACTGTTCATATGAGAATCCACACGGGTGAGAAACCGTACTCCTGTAAGACCTGTGGAAAAGGTTTCATAAAAAGAAGTGATATGATGGTCCACATGAGAACCCACACGGGTGAGAAACCCTTCTCTTGTGAAATATGTGGTAGAAGCTTCTCCAGGAAACATCACCTGGTAGTACATACTACAAAGAAACCTTACTCCTGTACAATATGCGGTAAAATTTTCACCCAAATCTGCGAACTGACAATCCACAAGGAAAGTCACTGGGGGGCCGCTCTCCCCGACGACACGCAAGGAAACGTTTAAATGAAAAGTTCTGACCTATTGATGTATTGTACTGTAGAGTGGTAATCAGATACTTGTCCAATGACTAATATGACCGTTAAACATTTAAACAACTTTAAACTCGACAATAAAACGGTTCTCATATATTATAAAACTTTATCTACGGAGAAAATATTTACTTACGTGGATTTTTTTTGGACTCAGTGGCAGCCATCTTGCTTGTGATTCACGAATTTGTCATATACCTTCGTTTGCAGGTATATGACCCCTACCCCTCTGTCCTCACATGTCTGAGATGCCCCTACCCCTCTGTCCAAACGGGACTGAGACGCCCCTACCCCTCTGTCCTAACAGGACTAAGACACCCCAACCCCTCTGTCCAAACGGGACTGAGACGCCCCTACCCCTCTGTCCCAACAGGACTAAGACACCCCAACCCCTCTGTCCAAACGGGACTGAGACGCCCCTACCCCTCTGTCCTAACAGGACTAAGACACCCCAACCCCTCTGTCCAAACGGGACTGAGACGCCCCTACCCCTCTGTCCCAACAGGACTAAGACACCCCTACCCCTCTGTCCTCCCATGTCTGAGATGCCCCTACCCCTCTGTCCTAAGGGGAGTAAGACACCCCTACCCCTCTGTCCTCCCATGTCTGAGACGCCCCTACCCCTCTGTCCTAACATGTCTGAGATGCCCCTACCCCTCTGTCCTAACATGTCTGAGACGCCCCTACCCCTCTGTCCTAACATGTCTGAGACGCCCCTACCCCTCTGTCCTAACAGGACCAAGACACCCCTACCCCTCTGTCCTCACATGTCTGAGATGCCCCTACCCCTCTGTCCTAACATGTCTGAGACGCCCCTACCCCTCTGTCCTACCAGGACTGAGACACCCCTACCCCTCTGTCCTCACATGTCTGAGACGCCCCTACCCCTCTGTCCTACCAGGACTGTGACACCCCTACCCCTCTGTCCTAACGGGACTGAGACGCCCCTACCCCTCTGTCCTACCAGGACCGAGACACCCCTACCCCTCTGTCCTCACATGTCTGAGATGCACCTACCCCTCTGTCCTACCAGGACCGAGACACCCCTACCCCTCTGTCCTATCAGGACTGAGACACCCCTACCCCTCTGTCCTAACAGGACCGAGATGCCCCTACCCCTCTGTCCTATCAGGACTGAGACGCCCCTACCTCTCTGTCCTAACAGGACCGAGACACCCCTACCCCTCTGTCCTAACAGGACTAAGACACCCCTACCCCTCTGTCCTAACAGGACTAAGACACCCCTACTCCTCCACGTGAATGCAGTAAACTCACTTATATTTACTTGGAAGTCCGATCTTCCGAGCTCCAGTCAGAAATTCGGCCATCAGCAGTTGAAGTTGGATGTTTTATTGGGAAAGTCGGGGCTCCGCCTCCCCCTGTTAAAGATGGCTGCCCCTGAATCAGCAAAGTGAAACCAGTCGTAATCATTTTTATCTACACGCTCTTTTCTGAGTGTATAAATCAATGTTAAACGTGGTCCTTTGCTATTTCTACCTGCAGGCCAGTTCTGTAAAGAAATAATGCAACATTTATAAGTTTTACTGCTAACATCGATAACGGTGATTAGCCCGGTGAATCCTTCTCTGATGGAAGTGGTCTTCATGACAAAGTTGCAGCCAGACAGCCCTGACATGGAAAACGTAGACCACTTCTAACCAGTCTCATTCAGACAGTAGATGAGCGGACCTGGATGCTGCTGGTTTCCACCAGTTCTACGCTGATGGTGCTGCTGGACATCTTCCTGCCATATCTTCATCTGCTGCAGTAAGTTTCCTTGGCAGACCCTCGTATGATACTCAGCATTTCTGCATCTTTGTACCTAAGATCTGATGCTGGTTTGGAGGCACTGATGTTGATGTGGTTATTAAGATTTTCTGTTATTAACTTTGCATTTTGTGAACTGACAAAAATAAACATTTACAATTTTCTAAAGTATTAACAGATTTTTTCTCACCTGCCTAAAACTTTTGCCCATGACTCTACATATGGTGTGTATATATATGTGTGTATACCTATATATCTATATGTATGTATTATTGCAGAAGGCCTACTTCAATCAAGCGAGGCATAGATCAGTTATTGCATTGTTGCAAAAACTGTTCGTTAGTCTGTTTCATACCAAGTTTCCATATCTCATGTATTTTACACATTCATTTCCACTTACATTTTTATCTTCCAGATCACGGTGGATCTACAAAACCAGCAACCATCTGATCCCAGGTTTTGTTAGATAAATACAACATTCTTCTCATTTAAGGCAGGGGTGTCAAACACGAGGCCCGGGGGCCACCGGATGCTCCAGTCTGGCCCTCGAGGTGACTCATAAATGTCACATTTAAAACAATAAAACTCTAGTTTCTGATTGGTCCCCCAGAGCTTGGAGTCTTTTTAAATGTCTAAATATGAAATATGTCAATATTACCGAACAGATCTGACCTCAGTTCATTTATATTATGAGGTCAGGATAACTTCACACATGTGGAAATCTTATTTCTCATGAAAAGTCTCCGATCATAATGTGAAATACTGTATTTCCGAGTTCCACAAACCTGAGATTCAGTATTACAGTAAGTTGTTTTCTAGATCCATTGTCCTATTTGAATGAGATGATTATAATGATAAGTAAAAATATATATTAAAAAAACATATAAAAAAATATTTGGGATGTTTTAAGGGAAAATTAATATTATAAATTCAGATGAATATAAATATTTTATCATATAAAAATAAATAATAAAATGTTGACTGAAATTAATACATAGAATGAATAGAGACAATAAAATATAATCAAATGAGGCAAAGTATTGTTGGAACTACTCATGTTCTTAAATAAATTTCATATTTGTTTTTTTCAAAGGGAAAGTTAATTAAGTTTAAACATCTTGAGAATGTGCTGAAATAAAGGGAAACATTTGCAGTTTTTGTTATTTATTATTGTGTGATCATTTTCTTGGTCCGGCCCCTTTGAGATCAAATCGTGCCGTTTGTGGCCCCTTAACTAAACGAGTTTGACACTTCTGGTTTAAGGAATTCAGCTTCCTCATAAACTCATCTTTAGATTATTCGTGCAACTTTTTCTCCCCACCACAAGCTATTTTTTAAATTCTTATCAGTGATCAAATGTTTATTCATTGTTTACTTATGTTAATGGTACTTGTGTGATCGGTTTCTAAGGCCCAATCCCAATTCTCTTTTTTACCCCTACCCCTTACCCCTTCCCCTTGGCCCTTGCACTTAAAACGAAGCTACAGGGGGAGGGGTGAAAGTCAACCCCTTCAAATTGGGACACCCCTTCAAGAATCACATACGTCATCAGTGATTCCGCCGGCTTGTGTGTAAGCAGATGTGCGCTGAGCAAATCTGGAGAAATCAGCGTCTGCAGCTGTGGATTAACGTTAACAAGCAAATTGGATTTTTGCATGACATCCCTGCCTGTGTTTTATCCCATGAAGACCAGCAGCGATGCTGCCCAATTTCTTATTGATCATCTAGATTATCAGGGCTGCAGAGCACCGCTGGTTTTCAGCCTGGTAGCGTTTATATAACTGAAGCGTAAATGTAGTACTCGCCATTTTTTTTCATGTTTTTAAAAAAAATGACCGTTAAACATTTAAACAGCATTAAACTAGACTATATAATGGTTTCCACACTTTTTAAACTTTATTTATGGAGAAATATTTACATTTGTGGATGTTTTTGGACTCAGTAGCAGCCATCGTCCCAGTGATTTTCATACCCCTTCGTTTGAAGTGTGCTCTCGAAAAATCTTCGTTTGAAGGGGTATATAGCCCCCCCCCCCCCCCCCTTAGCCCTTCCCCTCCATCCTACAGGTATTGGGACACCCCTACCCCTACAAATGAACGCGCAAAACGGAGGGGAAGGGCTAAGGGGTGAAATGGGATTCACCCTAATACATTTATGACTCCATTTATTAGTAAATCAGGTTTATTCATAAGTAATAATTAGGATTTGTTATATGCAGTTATCGTCTTCCATTTAAAGTACTTTTTCAGTATTTTCTTACTTTGGTTACCATTTAAGACATTTTTTAGGCTTGTTTACACACATCTCTCATATTCTTTAGTTTTTACTATTTACTGTGACTTCAGTTATCATGTAAAGAGCAGAAGTGTAACCTTTAAGGATGTAGCTCAGTCAGATTCTTATACGTTTATCAGAATCAGCAGGTGTTTCGTGTCTGAGCTGCAGAAACCACAGAAGAAGAAGGAAGAAATGTCCCCCTGTGATGCTTAAACCTTCTTCCTGTTGGAATGAGCTGACTGGGCACGAGTGAGGTCATGCTGTGGGTGACAGAAGCAACGAGTGAGGTCATGCTGAGGGTGACAGAAGCAACGAGTGAGGTCATGCTGTGGGTGACAGAAGCAACGAGTGAGGTCATGCTGTGGATGACAGAAGCAACGAGTGAGGTCATGCTGTGGGTGACTGAAGCAACGAGTGAGGTCATGCTGAGGGTGACAGAAGCAACGAGTGAGGTCATGCTGTGGGGGACAGAAGCAACGAGTGAGGTCATGCTGTGGGTGACAGAAGCAACGAGTGAGGTCATGCTGTGGGTGACAGAAGCAACGAGTGAGGTCATGCTGTGAGTGACAGAAGCAACGAGTGAGGTCATGCTGAGGGTGACAGAAGCTACGAGTGAGGTCATGCTGTGGGTGACAGAAGCAACGAGTGAGGTCATGCTGTGTATGGCAGAAGCAACGAGTGAGGTCATGCTGTGGGTGGCAGAAGCAACGAGTGAGGTCATGCTGAGGGTGACAGAAGCAACGAGTGAGGTCATGCTGTGAGTGACAGAAGCAACGAGTGAGGTCATGCTGAGGGTGACAGAAGCAACGAGTGAGGTCATGCTGTGGGTGACAGAAGCAACGAGTGAGGTCATGCTGTGGATGACAGAAGCAACGAGTGAGGTCATGCTGTGGATGACAGAAGCAACGAGTGAGGTCATGCTGTGGGTGACAGAAGCAACGAGTGAGGTCATGCTGTGGGTGACAGAAGCAACGAGTGAGGTCATGCTGTGGGTGACAGAAGCAACGAGTGAGGTCATGCTGTGGGTGACAGAAGCAACGAGTGAGGTCATGCTGTGGGTGACAGAAGCAACGAGTGAGGTCATGCTGTGGGTGACAGAAGCAACGAGTGAGGTCATGCTGTGGGTGACAGAAGCAACGAGTGAGGTCATGCTGTGGATGACAGAAGCAACGAGTGAGGTCATGCTGTGGGTGACAGAAGCAACGAGTGAGGTCATGCTGAGGGTGACAGAAGCAACGAGTGAGGTCATGCTGTGGGTGACAGAAGCAACGAGTGAGGTCATGCTGAGGGTGACAGAAGCAACGAGTGAGGTCATGCTGTGGGTGACAGAAGCAACGAGTGAGGTCATGCTGTGGGTGACAGAAGCAACGAGTGAGGTCATGCTGAGGGTGACAGAAGCAACGAGTGAGGTCATGCTGTGGGTGACAGAAGCAACGAGTGAGGTCATGCTGTGGGTGACAGAAGCAACGAGTGAGGTCATGCTGTGGGGGACAGAAGCAACGAGTGAGGTCATGCTGTGGGGGACAGAAGCAACGAGTGAGGTCATGCTGTGAGTGACAGAAGCAACGAGTGAGGTCATGCTGTGGGTGACAGAAGCAACGAGTGAGGTCATGCTGTGGGGGACAGAAGCAACGAGTGAGGTCATGCTGTGGGGGACAGAAGCAACGAGTGAGGTCATGCTGTGGGTGACAGAAGCAACGAGTGAGGTCATGCTGAGGGTGACAGAAGCAATGAGTGAGGTCATGCTGTGGGTGACAGAAGCAACGAGTGAGGTCATGCTGTGGGTGACAGAAGCAACGAGTGAGGTCATGCTGTGAGTGACAGAAGCAACGAGTGAGGTCATGCTGAGGGTGACAGAAGCAACGAGTGAGGTCATGCTGTGGGTGACAGAAGCAACGAGTGAGGTCATGCTGTGGGTGACAGAAGCAATGAGTGAGGTCATGCTGTGGGTGACAGAAGCAACGAGTGAGGTCATGCTGTGGGTGACAGAAGCAACGAGTGAGGTCATGCTGTGGGTGACAGAAGCAACGAGTGAGGTCATGCTGTGGGTGACAGAAGCAACGAGTGAGGTCATGCTGTGGGTGACAGAAGCACGAATGTTGTCTGAAAGTGTTTAGGTGGAGACCAGGAGCGCAGACACCACGCAGGAGGACTTCTGCTGAAGGTGAAGATGACGACGTGAATAGATGGTTAACCTTTGACCAGACAGGCGAAGCCAACGTCAGACAGTAGAAGGGTTCGAGCAAGATGCCCCGTTCGTTTCCAGACTGCCTGCAGCCGACGGTTTGGGTCCGATTGCTGGAGTACGGACTGGTGACGGACCGGAGATCTCTGCTGCACATTCTGACTCAGAGTCATCAACAAATGCAGATGGTTCTCCATCCAAAGAGCCACTGGAGGAGGGAGAGGTTCCAGGTAACAGGTTTTTCTTATGTGGCAACGGAGGTCACGGAGGTCACGGAGGTAATGGAGGTCACGGAGGTCACGGAGGTAACGGAGGGAACGGAGGTCACGGAGGTCACGGAGGTAACGGAGGGAACGGAGGTCACGGAGGTCACGGAGGTAACGGAGGTCACGGAGGTCACGGAGGTAACGGAGGTCATGGAGGTCATGGAGGTCACGGAGGTCACGGAGGTCACGGAGGTCACGGAGGTCACGGAGGTCACGGAGGTAACGGAGGTAACGGAGGTCACGGAGGTCACGGAGGTCACGGAGGTCACGGAGGTAACGGAGGTCACGGAGGTAACGGAGGTCACGGAGGGCCCGGGCGGGATTTCATCCCCAGACTCCAGAGTCATGCGCACTAATCATCCCTGTGGCCTCTTAGAGAAGGAGGAAGAGACTAGTTCTGCCTTTATTGCATTAAAGTAATATTCTTAAAGGGGAACTTTTTTTTTTCCAACCTGGATCTATTTTCCAGCATGAATCCGTTCATTTCCTCATCCAGACAGTTTTGGTGCAACTTGAGTTCATTCATCAGATATTTAGATCCACTCCAGATCAGCGGATGTGCGATATGATGGAAGTGATGCAGCAACCTGGTGCAGCCTCTAAATAATCATTATCTGCCACAAACTCCTTCATTTCACCAATGTTTGTTACCAAACATCAGTCTGACCCCCCCTGTGAGCTCAAAGCAGCATGAAGCGGCTTTTTTGTGGTGATTCGTCCTCATTTACAGAAATTTACTTGCTATGGTGTCGCATAACAGTGACGTCATCAAAGCCGCTGCAGTATATATATATATATATATATATATATATATATATATATATATATATATATATATATATATACATATATATATATATATATATATTAGGATTTGTTTGTATGTGTGCATTAGTTGGGTTGTTGCCGACATCTGGTGAAAATTTCATGTCAGTACCACGACCAAGAATATATTTCTGAGAAAATGTTGAAGTGTTCAACACTTTTTTCCCTCCGCTGTGTATGTGTGTGTGTATACATATATATATATATATATATATATATATATATATATATATATACTGTATATATATATATATGTGACATCACCACCTACGGTGTGCAGCAAGTGAGCAGGGCTGCCTATAAACATGAAAATATTATTTTATTCTACAGCTGTTTGTTATTTATTGTGGAAATGTACTGAAACAAATAAAAACAATTAAAAAAATAAAAACAATTATACTCAGTGGATGTTTTCTGTTTTTTTTTCCTAACGTTTAGGACGTTTATTTCCGATGCATAAGCACATTAATGCAAACGGACAATCAGGTCATAATTATATGATCAGAAACAGCTGCGAGAGAAAAGCTGCATATAAAACAGAACAAGAACAGGAAAGAATCGAAATGATCGCTCAGGTTTGGCCGTTGGAGGCGGAGGAGGCCAAACGCTGCGCGTGTGCAGGTGCATGCTGGGATTTATATCTGGCCAAGTACGCAGGAGCCTCCTCTGATGCATGCTGGGTAAAATGGGCGGAGAAAGTTTTCATCCGGGGATTTCCAGCAAACTTGCTGAGAAGCGAACTTTTTAACGGAACATGACTTGGACAGCGGGTGATGACGTTTCACGAGTCCACGAGCACGCAAGTACGCACAAGTACGCACAAGTACGCACAAGTACGCACAAGTACACACAAGTACACACAAGTACGCACAAGTACACACAAGTACGCACAAGTACACACAAGTACGCACAAGTACGCGCAAGTACACACAAGTACGCACAAGTACACACAAGTACGCATAATGAGAAACGGCCCTGGTCTCATCCCAGACTATGTTTCCCAGAATGTCATGGGTTTGTCCAGATGTTGTGTTGCAAACTTCAAACCAGCATCAACCTGCTTCTTCTTCAGAAATGGAGTCTTGCGTGGTGTGCGTGCATGAAGGCCATGGCGGTTGTGTGCATTCCTTCTTGTTTTCTCTGGAACAACTGTAGCTGCTGGTTCCAGGTCTTTCTGAAGCTCTCCACGAGTGGTCCTGGGCTGTTGGAGAACCTTTCTGATGATTGTTCTGACTCCTCTGTCTGAAATCTTGTGAGGAGCACCTGGCCGTGGCCGCTTTATGACCATGCCGTGTTCTTTCCACTTCCGGATGATGGTCCCAATGGTGCTCACTGGAACTTTCACAAGTTTAGAGCAGGGATGCACAATATTGGAATTTTGGCCGAAATCCGATATGCCAATATTTTAAAACTCGTGGCCGATAACCAATATCAATACCGATATTAAAACTGGAAAAAAAAAAAAAGCAGTGATTGCAAATAGCAGTTTTCCTATCTGTTTCTGATGCTTTGAAAATTAGGGGTGGGAAAAATATTGATACACTGAAATATTGTGATATTTTCATATGCCGATATCAAATCGATATTTAAAAATGCGGTATGGGTCTATTTTACTTACAAAATCTCATGAGATTTCATCATTTTGTTATGAAATCTCACAATATTTTGTGAAATATCACAAGATTTCATTGGTAAAATAGATCGATGCCGCGTTTTTAAATGTCAATATATCAACATATAAAAATATCACAATATTTCAGTGTATCGATATTTTTCCCACCTTTAGTCTTTAAAAGTTTTAGTCTGTAAAAGGAAGTTTTTGAAGAAGAATTATGACTATTTTTTTCTTTAGACTTTAGAAAAAGCAGGCTGACCGGTTAAATATTGGTTAAATATTGGTTAAATATCGGTGGGGTGGCCAATGTCCAATACTCAGTTTTAAGGCCGATATAGGCTGATACCGAAAGGGGGCCGATTACATTATGCAATCCCTAGTTTAGAAATGCACCTGGAACCAATGCCTTCAGTGTGTTTGCAATAATAAGGCTGCGTAGGTCTTTATCAGCTCTTTGCTTTTACCCATCATGCAATGCTCCTCGTGCATACAGCGGGGAAAAAGTATTGAGCACGTCAACATTTTCTCAGAAAATAGACGTAGACTTCCTTTATTGTCATTGCACAAAAAAACCAACAGTGAATTTGGCAACGAAATGTCGTTGCTTGGCTGCCGGACGCAGAATCCGAGCAAAATCCATGAAATAAATACTTTAAACTATAAAAATATAAATACACAATATCATGGCTATAAGGGAAATATATAAATTACTACAATAAAAGTTACAGTAAACTAAAAAAGCACTTAAAAACCAGAGAAACAGACATTCCAGTCAAAAAAGCTGCAGTGTTTTAAATATTGCAGATAGTCATCGTGCTTCGTAAGCAGCCTGATGGCCGGAGGGAAGCAGCTGTTCCTGGATGGGGGGAGTTGGAATCCCGTTTATCTTCTCCGCTGTCCCCCCCTCTGCAGAGCCTTCCTCTGAGGCCTGCAGCTCCCAGACCAGACGGAGATGCAGCTGGTCATCACTGGGAGTTTTTCAAAGTGCAGTAATCAGTCACGGTTTTAACGATAATTAAAATTAGAAACGGCATCACTGATCGTTGGGAATTTTATCACGGTTAATCATTATACCGGTTATTGTTACACCCGTATCCACAAATGTAAATATTTTCCCCGTAGATAAGGTTTTATAATATATGACAACTGCTGTATTGTCTAGTTTAATGTTGTTTAAATGTTTCATGGTCATCTTAAACACGAGGGTAAAGTACACTGACAGGTCACAACCTCTCATCTAAACATTTCCTTTCGTGTTGTCTTCCACGTCTTCTTGTGGACGGTCAGTTCGCAGCTTTGGATGAGACCTTTACAGTATTCTGTACGGGAGTACGTTTCTTTGTCATGTGGGTTTCTTTGTGGTAAGCCAGGTGATGTTTCCTGGAGAAGCTTCGACCACATATTTCACAAGAAAAGGGTTTCTCACCTGTGTGGGTTCTCATGTGGACCAGCATATCACTTCTTCTTATGAAACCTTTTCCACAGGTCTTACAGGAGTATGGTTTCTCACCTGTGTGGGTTCTCATGTGGACCAGCATATCACTTCTTCTTATGAAACCTTTTCCACAGGTCTTACAGGAGTATGGTTTCTCACCTGTGTGGGTTCTCATGTGGACCAGCATATCACTTCTTCTTATGAAACATTTTCCACAGGTTTACAGGGTATGGTTCTCCCCGTGTGGATTCTCATATGAACAATCAATGAACCATTGGAAGTAAAATTTTTCCCACAGGTCTTACAGGTGAACGGTTTTTCACCTGTATGAACTATCTGGATGTGATAAGTCAAACTGTTACCATGAGGGAAACTTTCACCACAGATTTGACAACAGTACGACTTCTGGCCGGAGTGGGTTTCACTGTGGACCGTCAAGTTATCATATCTTGTGAAACGTTTCCCACAGATCTTACAGGAGTACGGTTTCTCACCTGTGTGGGTTCTCATATAAACAGTCAAAGTACTACTGGAAGTAAAGTTTTTCCCACAGGTCTCACAGGTGAAAAGTTTTTTACGTACATGAACTATTTGATTGTGAGAAGCCAAACCGCTCGGATGGGTAAATCTTTCACCACAGATTTGGCAGCAATACGGCTTCTGGCCGATGTGGATTCTACTATGGACCGTTAAGCCGTGACATCTCCTAAAACGTTTCCCGCAGATCTTACAGGAGTACGGTCTTTCATCTGTGTGCACTATTCTGTGCATCATCATGTTGCTTCTGTATGGAAAAGCTTTTCCACAAACATCACAGCTGACAGGCTTTTTAGTCCGGCCGGTCTCACGAAGTCTCTCCGACGTTCCAGACTGTCCCACATGATGGCTGCGACCTCCATCGGCGGCTCTTCTGCTTCTGGGAGCTTTTCTTTCTGCATCTGCAGCTGATTCTGAGGCTTCACGGTTGCTTCCTTCACATCCTGGACTCACATCTAAAGGAGAGTTCTGGAAGAGAAGCTGGTCCCTGCTGGGTTCTGGTTTTCTGTGGTCCCTGTTGTCCTGAGTAACAGCAGTCAGAAAGCTCTCCGTCTCCTCCTTCAGGACCAGCTGCTCCTCCTCTGGACTGCTCCAGTTTTCCTGCGGCTCCTCTTTAATCTGTGGAGGTTCTGCTTCTTCGTGGTCCACAGTGGAGCTTCTGTCCTGGTTATCGGTGAGAGCCACCTCCTCTTTATGGGTGTAATGCTGCGGGAGGTCTGAAAGCACAACGGGACACACGCTTATTAGTCAGATGACAGAACAAAACTTTATTATACCCCTTTCCTACTGGCCAAACAACCTGTTTAAACCCGCGAAGAATCGGCTTTTTGTGGCAGTGGGAAAGGCTCAGCGACCCTCATCAAATGATTTGGCAAGTGAAAAATGAAAAATACTTTATTCGTACCAGAAGGGAAATTCTGCATTTTTTTTTAACAATATAATATTTATATGAAATTATAATATAAAAAATCAGTCAGTCTTGTTCTTTAGGGTGATGCTGCTGACAGGAATGAAAGTGATGCGGGTTAAAGGAACATTCCACCCACAGAATGATGTAACTTTATCTTCCACCCCCCTCATGGTGAGAAAGACTCTGCAGCACTTTTTTAATATCTCAAATGCAGCCGGCGATCAGGAAGGTTTCTCGTTTCCCCCCAACTTTCATATAATGGAGTTCACCGGGGTCCGAGCCAAAAAGGTCCTTAAAGTCCACAAAAACTTGTCAATATTCCTCCATACTGCTCGTCCAATGTAATCCAAGTGTCCTGAGTGGGTAGCGTCCATTTATGTCCATAAATGAAGTTATGTGTAATATAGTGAAACAGGGAATAAGTGTTGAACACATGAAGAAATGGAGACAAAAAGATGTGAAAGCCAAGAAAGCAGCTGGAGTCTGTCAGTATTTAGAAAGTAATCCTGTCCCCTATCAGAGCAAAGTAATATCAGCTGCTTTAGTCCTGATTGATGCCTTTAAAAAGGTTTCTCATCACCAAGGTGTCAGACAAGAAGCACTGCATGATCTTTTGTATCACTATATTACATAATGTACATTAATATCACAAACTGATTTACTTCTGATGACAAATATTTTGCATATTTTTTTTCCAGTTGATACAAACACAAAACAAAATACAAATATACAACAGAGACCGAGGCGAATACATAACACACTTATGTACCAGCGGGAAAATATTCTAGATTAATAGCTTTTCAATAGGGATGCACGATATTGGAATTTTGGCCGATATCTAATATGCCAATATTTTAAAACTCATGTGGCTGATAACTGATATCACTACCGATATTAAAGCTGGAAAATGTAAGCAGTCACTGCAAATAGCAGCTTTGTTATCCGTTTCCGAAACTTTGAAAAATAGGGGTGGGAAAAATATCGATACACTGAAATATCACAATATTTTCATATGCCGATGTCAAATCGATATTTAAAAACGCGGTATCAATCTATTTTACTTGCGAGATTTCATACCGTGTTTTTAAATGTCAATATGATATCAGCATATGAAAATATTGCGATATTTCAGTGTATCGATATTTTTTCCCACCCCAGCATTAGAAGTTTTAAAGTATATATATATATATATATATATATATATATATATATATATATATATATATATATATATATAAAGACGTTTTTTGAAGAAGAAGATTTTTTTTTTTACTTTATAAAACGAGCTGATCGGTTACATATCGGTTAAATATCGGTTACATATCGGTTAAATATCGGTGGGGCGGCCGATATCCAATACTCAATTTTAGGGTTGATATAGGCCGATACCGATAGGGGGCAGATTATATCGTGCATGTCTACTTTTCAATAAAACTAATTAACTTTACACATTTTTTGTTGGTTAGATATTAATTGTATAAATATCGGTGTTTCCTTCAGTTAAAAATATCTTGAATTTTGTTTTTGTTTTGTTTTTTTGTGAAAATTTTCCCTTATGAATATATTTTCTCATTAGAAGAATCAAACTAATGTTTCCAGCTGTTTGCAGATCGATACCGTTCATGAGGATGTTCTTGATGACTCTGGTCTCCTCGCGCGTCTCACCTACGGGCTCCAGGTGGATGTGAGGTCTCCAGGTGAGGTCCAGCAGTCTGCGCTGGCGACCCATCTCTTCTTCGTACTGGATGATGGTTCTTTCAAACTCCGTGAATATTTCTTCTGCAGCAGCTGTTAGTCGCGCGCTGATAAACTCTCTCAGATGCTGAACTGAAGACATTGTTGCTGAAGCACGCGCACACGTTCAGCTCGCGCAGCCTCAGTGACTCCGGACAGTGAAGCTAGCTGCTAGCTCCGCTGCTGCTGCTGCTTCTTCTTCTTCGTTGGTGCTGGTGGAGCTGCGTTACCGCCACCTGCTGGTCGCAGACACACCTGCAGCCAGAACCGAACCAGAGTCTCCGGTTCGGTCCACAGAGATGAATTTGGTCAAATAGAAGATATTACAAAGGTTAGAATATTTTTGTATTTTTAATTAGTTTCAGTTTTTATTTTGTTTTGACTTTTTGTTCTTCACTTCAGTTAGTTTTAGTTCGTTTTTTTTTTTTAGCAGGTTTGATTGTTATCAGTTTTTATTTGGGGAAAAGGCTGAGTTTTAGTTTAGTTTTTATTAGTTTTAGTGTTAGTTTTAGTTGTTTTTTCTTAAATTATATTTGTCTGGCGTGACATTCAAAATCATTAGAAAGTCACTGGGAGTTAAACCGGTAGAGCAAAGTAAACAGATTTCATATCAACCCAAAAGGCTGATGTGTTAAATTGACAAAAACTAAAACTAAAGATGTTTTTGCAATAATTCTAGTTAGTTTTGTAAAGACTCAACACAGTTTCAGTTAGTTATCGTTCTTTGAAAAACTGTCATTTTAATTTTTATTTCAGTTAACGGAAATGTTTTTTCAGTTCTAGCTTTTGTCTTTTTTTTCACGAGTTTTAGTTAACTATAATGATCTTGGATATTACCTCTAATATTTAAATAAAAGTAAGTAGTATTTTGATACCAGTACGTGTAATCCTACCGAGTCCCGATTGTTTTCTGTTTTCTGTTCAGGTGTCAGAACTTCTCCATTTTCTGTCTTTCTAACTTCAGCTTGTATGATGAGGTAAGTCGCTGCAGGTGCGTGTGCAAACGTACATGTATGTACATTTAAAACTAACTTCTAGATCCTGGAACATTCCTCGGATCATGATGTAAAATACTGGATTTTCACTTCCAGAAACCTGGGGTCTGTTGCCGAAGCAGGTTCAACAAACTCCGAGAGTAACTCTGAACTCTGAGTTGACCTACTCGGAGATTGGAAACTCTGAGTTTTCAGTCCCATAACAGCTGATTTGAGTTGGTTTAATCAACTCAGAGTAGCTCGACCCGGGGTTTTAACCCGGCGCTACCAAGATAAAAAGCCAACATCAATTGAGCACCGATTCGACGAGTCACCATGGTAACGTAGACGCGAGGGCGGGGCTGCGCTCGCCATTGAATGGAGATATAACTTTTAAAGCCTCGTATGGCAAGTTTGAACTGCTGCCGCTGCTGCAAGCAAAAAAAAAAAGAAAGAAAGAAAGAAAGAAAGAAAGAAAGAAAGAAAGAAAGAAAGAAAGAAAGACGGCATGGGAGAAGATTTAAGTTTAAATGCTCCTTTACAATCACAACGATATTATAGAGTAGAACTGTTTAATGGTAACGCGACAGTCTCGTATAATTTCACTATGGTTCCAGGTGACTGAATATGAATATCTGGTTGGTCTAATGGTCTGCGCGCTTGCCTGCCACTGGGGGGGGGGGGTGTTCGAATCCAGCTTTGTACTTTTACCACAGCCTTTTTGTTTATTTAACTTGAGTGAAATCCCTCAGGGAGAAGCGCTCTTGTCGGCAGCATTAAGATTAAATATAACCGTCGCATTTCTCAAATGCCCTGCGTCTACAATGAAAGAAAAAAAAATATTTGGGAAAAAATGCAGGGTAATAAACAATATGCTTCGAGAGAAAAGCGTATGGCAACATAAAAAAAGCCACAACAATAATTGAACCGCTGTTGTCTGCGTGGCAAATGAACACTTTATCCATTTAGCCAGAACCAGAGACAGCTGGAAATGCAAATGATCATGTTAAAGCATCTCTTGTAAACGGAGAGACAGGACCTCCAATTATCACTTATGGCTGATGATATTATAAATGTACGGACGGATCAGCTCGTGTATGTAGATAACTGACCGTGATGTGTAACTGTAACGTCAGAAATGACAACTGTCGGGAAATTAAACTTCTATCCGTGGTCTGATAACGATCTCTGGATATTTAACCCTTCATGCAGCATCTTAATCCATAAAATCCTCATCAAAAGATAAGGATGTAACCTACCGACTCTGATTTATTTTTTAACATGTTTTATTTAAGACGGCAGCAGCCAAAACTCACCGCTGACTTAATGAATGAATGAGGAAAGGAAACGGTGAGTGTGACTAAAAGTGGGTGGAGATAGTGAGAAACTCAAGGTTCTCCCACACTAACCTGCTCCCGACCAGGTTAGTTTCAGAGAGTCTGTTACCATGGTAACTGACCGAGGGTTTAAGTTACCCCTCTTCGTGCAACAGGCTAGAGTTACTCCTCTTTCCCTGGGTTGAGTTACCTACCTTTGTGTTACGAAAAACTCAGAGTTTCCGAATTTCGGGGGTTAAACAACTCAGGGTTTTCATTAAACCTGCTTCGTGCAACAGAACCCTGGATCAGATGGTTTAAGATTCAGATTAACTTTATTTGTCCCTTTGGTTGGTTCCTCTGGGAAATAGTTTTTCTAGACACAACAACTCAACACCGGCAGACACAATCACACATGCAGCGCTCTAAAAAGAGTTTGAAAACAAAGAAATTATTCATACCCTCCAATAAAAAAGGCTAAATTCACAATGATGATATAAATAACAAGAAATAATTTAAAAAATATATAAATATATATTTATATAATTTATATATATATATTTTATATATATAAATATAATAAATTAAAAAAAATCACAAAATGATAATTTAGTGAAATAAAACATTGCTGTTGAATGGTGGTTGGAAATAATGATAAGAAATAACAAATGAACAAATCTGTCCAAGACACACCTTTATCCATGAACAGTGGACCAACGTACATACATGTCCTCTAAATTATCCACAGCCTCCAATTACAGAAGGAAAAAAAATCAGCTGTTAGTGAAATAAGATTAAATTGACAAAAGTGATAATAAATAAAAAATTCTTTGAAAATCATGAGATTTATTTTGAATTGTGGTTGAACAGAAATATTTAAAACAAACAAAAATAAAACAAATAAACTAGCATGATGGGGTTCCCAAGCTAAAATGTTGTTAAGCAACATTTTGAGGCAATCAGGTGTTTTCTGTAACGTCCAATCAGACGTCTGCACCTGGTGACAGGTATGTTGGTCCATGTTCATGGGAAAGATGCTTTAATATGTCTGGGACAGTTTTGTTTATTTGTTTTTTAAATTATTATTTCCAACCTCAATTCAAAAGCAATATTTTATTTCTCTAAATTATAATTTTTAAAATTTTATTTATTATTAGTCTCTTTTATTTCTTATTATTTGAATTACTGTTGTGAATTGAGCTTTTTCTTTAATTGGTGGGTGTAAATAATTTTGACACAGACAAAGCGCTTCACAATAATAATAATAATAAAAAACCTGACATCATATAAAAAGATGAGAACAGATTGTTAATCACACACAAACAGTTATTGACTGATCACAGACATCACGCTAAACTGATCAGATATGAGCAGTCTTCACTAGACTGCAGCTGGATGACATTTAGGAGGAAAAAGCTAAAAATACTTCTACGATCGAGACAAATGAAAAGCAAATATTTATTTGGCACTGAAAAAAGAAACATGGAAAGAAGCTTGTGCTGTAAATAAAGAGTAAAAAGCGGCTCAGGTGGCTGCAGGTGCGTCTGCGACCAGCAGGTGGCGGTGACGCAGCTCTACCAGAACCAACGAAGAAGAAGCAGCAGCAGCAGCGGAGCTAGCAGCTAGCTTCACTGTCGTCCGGAGTCACTGTGGCTGCGCGAGCTGAACGTGTGCGCGTGCTTCAGCAACGATGTCTTCAGTTCAGCATCTGAGAGAGTTTATCAGCGCGCGACTAACAGCTGCTGCAGAAGAAATATTCACGGAGTTTGAAAGAACCATCATCCAGTACGAAGAAGAGATGGGTCGCCAGCGCAGACTGCTGGACCTCACCTGGAGACCTCACATCCACCTGGAGCCCGTAGGTAAGACGCGCGAGGAGACCAGAGTCATCAAGAACATCCTCATAAACGGTATCGATCCGCTAAACATCAAAAGCAACAGTGTGACGTAAGAGAATCCATCCTGAACCAGTCTGCATCTGCTGGAATGCTCAATTCCCACAATTACATGTTCAGAAACCTGATTTTACCCCGAAAACGTCACATTATTCACTAAATAAGGGAACTGCGATATTATTGATATTATTATCATCATTATTATTATTAAAAGTATTTATAGATATTATTCAACCACTGGATATCGATCCTAAAAGTGCAGCTTGTACCAGTCTGAATCCAGGAATCATTTTTGGTCTGATACTTAAAACATATTTAAAAAATAAAAAAAAAAAAAATTGTAGGAATGCACGATATTGGAATTTTGGACGATATCCAATATGCAGATATTTTAAAACTCATGTAGTCGATTATCGATACCGATAATAAAGCTGAAAAAAAAAGCAGTAATTGCAAATGGCAGTTTTGTTTTCTGTTTCTGACTCTTTGTAAAATAAGGGTGGGAAAAAATATCGATACACTGGAATATCGCAATATTTTCATAAAATTCTTTGTAGATGAATAGGAGTAAAAGAATCCACCTCCTCTACTCCTCACCAGTAAAGTTTTGGTTTGATACTCAAACATATTTAAATAAAAAACAAAAAACCAATCAATTTCTGTATCCCTAAGTTATAAAATATCATTACAGTTTTCAAATAAACAGCTGGAAACATTAGTTTGATTCTTCTAGTGAGAAAATATATTAATAAGGAAAAATTTTAAAAATACAAAAACAATATTCAAGGTATTTTTTAGCTGAAGTAAACTCCGATATTAATACAATTAAACATCTAATCAACAAAAAATGTGTAAATTTAATTAGTTTTATTGAAAAGTAGGGATGCATGATATAATCAGCCCCTTATCGGTATCAGCCTGTATCGACCCTAAAATTGAGTATTGGACATCAGCTGCCCCACCGATATTTAACCGATATTTAACCGATATTTAACCGATCAGCCCGCTGTTTCTAAAGAAAAAATAATTTAATATTCTCCTTCAAACACGTCTTTTTTTTTTTACAGACTTAAAACTTCTAACGCTAGGGTGGGAAAAAATATTGATACACTGAAATATCATGATATTTTCAAATGCTGATATCATATTGACATTTAAAAACGCAGTATCGATCAATTTTACTAACATAATCTCGCGAGAATTCACAAAATTTTGCGACAGTTTGTAGCAGAACGATGAAATCCTGCAAGATTTTGAGTAAAATAGATAAATCGATCGCGTTTTTAAATATAGATTTGATATTGGCATATGAAAATATCGTGATATTTCAGTACATTGATATTTTTCCCACCCATATTTTTCAAAGTGTCGGAAATGGAAAAGAAAACTGCAAGCTGCAACGACTGCTTATTTTTTCCAGCTTTAATATCGGTATTGATATCGGTTAGTTATCGGCCACATGAGTTTTAAAATATCGGCATATCTGATATCGGTCAATATTCCAATATCGTGCATCCCTGTTGAAAAGGTATTGTTCTAGAATATTTTCCCGCTGGTATGTTTGTTTATGTATTTGCCTCAGTCTCTTGTTGTATATTTGTATTTTATTTGTTGTATACTTGTTTTACTTTGTACTGTGAACTGTATACAGTATACTTATTTCCCCCGCTGTATCAGGTACTAGCAGGTATTAGCCAACATGTTGCTGATTATGTCTTTGACAGCTTTATGTAACAACTTAAAACCAGACATTTTATCAGCAGCTTCAGTCTGTAGCAGCAGCAGCTGCACCGTAGTCACATGACTCTGAAAGGAATGCTGGGAAATGAAGTTCTTCCAGGATAACGGGGACTTTTGTACATGCTGGACCAACGCTGATGGAACAAGATCTCACAAAATTTTGTAGAAATATAGATTCACTATCACAACACAAAACATATTTCTCACACTTCTACTAAAGATGAAATTTATCAGCAGACGAAAAGTCGAAGCTTTTGTTTGTGCGTAGAAAAGTGTCAGAACTCGCCAACAATAGTAACACACATAACTAGTAATATTTACGTTAGATTCAACTTAGAATCATGAACGACTTGTTTATACTGCCGAGACCTGTTCATGGTTATAATAATACCCGGGGGGGGGGGGAAGCCCAGTTTTTTGGGAAACAGACATGGGATGTGGTGGCAGTGTTCGTGCCCGGTGTGTGGGGCAGGTGCAATTGGGGGGATTTTTTCCATTAAAATCCCTCTAAAAGGGTTTTTTGTCCCCCCCCTAGCTGTCCAGCAGCTGCTGGAACAGGTTGTCTACCCAGGTTGAGATCCTTGAAGGTCCTAGAGATCATTTCCTCAAAACAGAGGAAAACCAGTGGATGATTTTCAGCGCAGGCAAAGGGAATTTTTGGCTGAAGCAGAGTTGTTTTGGTACTTTATATATGAGACGCGATTGACGCAATATCACATTGTAGGAACTAGGAATGGGCAATATGGACTAAAAATGTATAAATAATTTCTGGTTTATTGGTTGCACTTTTTAATACCTAAATGAGCCGGCGATCAGGAAGGCTTCTCGTTTCCCAACTTTCATATAATGGAGTTCGCGGGGTCCGAGCCAAGGTCCATAAAAGCCAAAAAACTGGTCAATATCTAAACTGCTCGTCAACGTAATCAAGTGTCCTGAGTGGGTAGCATCAGAATTTACTGGAAATTACATCATTTACTAGATTTTTAGAGACTAAACAGTAGAACATCTTACTTTGCGGCGTACTTGCAGGAGATGCGATGTAGTACTGTTTAGGCTCTAAAAATGTACTCAAGCTGTACAGGCCCAAAGCTACTACCAATTAAGCATATAGGTGATGTGCATCTCTGTAATGAGAAGGGGTGTGGTCTAATGACATCATCACCCTATATCAGGTTTATTAGGAAAAGAATTTTAGGCAATTCCTTTCCTTTGGTAAAGGGATAGAGGGACTAAGGTCGAAAAGAAAAATAGTGAGATATCTTGAGAGGGATGAGCACTTAAAATGTCAAGTTTGAGGGTCATCAAAAAAGCGCATAAAATAGAAAGGGTCGAAGAAACGTGGAAAAACAAGGCGAAAATAACTGCCATGAACTGAGAAAAGTAGCGTGCAGCCGCCAAGATGCCACTTGCAGCAGTTTTGCCATATTTAGAGCTGCAACACACTGGAGTGCCCAAAAGCACAAGGTGTGAAACTAGAGACATGGCAAGGTAAGAAAGGCTGAAAAGCACCACCACTGAACAAGACACAAAGCTGAAACGCAAGACTGGGCAAGAAATACTCTGATGGTTTTTCTAGTTTATGGACTGATGAATGAGAGTGAGTCTGGATGGGCCCGTGGCTGGATCGGTAAAGGCAGAGAGCTCAGTCCCACTAGACGCAGAAGGTGGAGGTGGGGTACTGGTATGGGCAGATGGATGGGCCCGTGGCTGGATCGGTAAAGGCCAGAGAGCTCAGTCCCACTAGACGCAGCAAGGTGGAGGTGGGGTACTGGTATGGGCCAGATGGATGGGCCCGTGGCTGGATCGGTAAAGGCCAGAGAGCTCAGTCCCACTAGACGCAGAAGGTGGAGGTGGGGTACTGGTATGGGCAGATGGATGGGCCCGTGGCTGGATCGGTAAAGGCAGAGAGCTCAGTCCACTAGACGCAGAAGGTGGAGGTGGGTTGCTGGTATGGGCAGATGGATGGGCCCGTGGTGGATCGGTAAAGGCAGAGAGCTCCATCCCACTAGACGCAGAAGGTGGAGGTGGGGTACTGGTATGGGCAGATGGATGGGCCCGTGGCTGGATCGGTAAAGGCCAGAGAGCTAGTCCCACTAGACGCAGAAGGTGGAGGTGGGGTACTGGTATGGGCAGATGGATGGGCCCGTGACTGGATGGTAAAGGCAGAGGCTAGTCCCACTGAGACGCAGAAGGTGGAGGTGGGGTGCTGGTATGGGCAGATGGATGGGCCCGTGGCTGGATCGGTAAAGGCAGAGAGCTAGTCCCACTAGACGCCAGAAGGTGGAGGTGGGGTACTGGTATGGGCAGATGGACGGGCCTGTGGCTGGATCAGTAAAGGCCAGAGAGCTCAGTCCCACTAGATGCAGAAGGTGTAGGTGGGGTACTGGTATGGGCCAGATGGATGGGCCCGTGGCTGGATCGGTAAAGGCCAGAGAGCTCCAGTCCCACTCAGATGCCAGCAAGGTGGAGGTGGGGTACTGGTATGGGCCAGATGGATGGGCCCGTGGCTGGATCGGTAAAGGCCAGAGAGCTCCAGTCCCACTCAGACGCCAGAAGGTGGAGGTGGGGTACTGGTATGGGCCAGATGGATGGGCCCGTGACTGGATCGGTAAAGGCCAGAGAGCTCCAGTCCCACTCAGATGCCAGCAAGGTGGAGGTGGGGTGCTGGTATGGGCCAGATGGATGGGCCCGTGGCTGGATCGGTAAAGGTCAGAGAGCTCCAGTCCCACTCAGACACCAGCAAGGTGGAGGTGGGGTACTGGTATGGGCCAGATGGATGGGCCCGTGGCTGGATCGGTAAAGGCCAGAGAGCTCCAGTCCCACTCAGACACCAGCAAGGTGGGAGGTGGGGTACTGGTATGGGCTGCTATCATCAAAGATGAGCTTGTGGGGCCTTTTCGGGTTGAGGATGGAGTCAAGCTCAACTCCCAGTCCTACTGCCAGTTTCTGGAAGACACCTTCTTCAAGCAGTGGTACAGGAAGAAGTCCGCATCCTTCAAGAAAAACCTGATTTTCATGCAGGACAATGCTCCATCACACGCATCCAAGTACTCCACAGCGTGGCTGCAAGAAAGGCTCTAAAAGAAGAAAAACTAATGACATGGCCTCCTTGTTCACCTGATCTGAACCCCATAGAGAACCTGTGGTCCCTCATCAAATGTGAGATTTACAAGGAGGGAAAACAGTCCACCTCTCTGAACAGTGTCTGGGAGGCTGTGGTTGCTGCTGCACGCAATGTTGATGGTGAACAGATCAAAACACTGACAGGATCCATGGATGGCAGCTTTTCAGTGTCCTTGCAAAAGAAAGGTGGCGATATTGGTCACTGATTTGTTTTTGTTTGGTTTTTGAATGTCAGAAATGTTTTTTGTGATGCTGAGCTGTTATATTGGTTTCCCTGCTGAAAATAAATCATTGAAATGGGGATATGTTTGTTTATTGTTGCCTAATAATTCTGTTTGCCTAATACACCTGATGTAGGGTGATGATGTCATTAGACCCACCCCTTCTCATTACAGAGATGCACATCACTGATTGTTAATTGGTGTGTTTGGCCGTACAGCTTGGAGTAAGAAAACATGCATAAAGAGGATGATGATGTCAGAATACTCATTTGCCTAAAAATTCTGCACTCTCTGTACTAAATAATGGTTAGTAACTGGCACTACCCACCAGGACACTTGGATTAATTGGAGGCAGTATGGAGGAATATTGACACGTTTTTGTGGACTTTTTGGACTTTTTGGCTCGGACCGGACCCATTTATGAAGTGGGGGGAAACGAGAAGCCTTCTGATCGCGCGCATTTGAGACATTAAAAAGGCTGCAGAGCTTTCTCACATGAGGGGGTGGAAGATAAAGTCATATTCTGTGGGTGGAATGTTCCTTTACCCGCATCACTTCATTCCTGCCGCAGCATCACCCTAAAGAACAAGACTGACTGATTTTTTATATTATAATTTCATATAAATATTATATTGTTAAAAAAATGCTGAATTTCCCTTCTGGTACGAATAAAGTATTTTTCATTTTTCACTTGCCAAATCATTTGATGAGGGTCGCTGAGCCTTTCCCACTGCCACAAAAAGCCGATTCTTCGCGGGTTTAAACAGGTTGTGTGGCCAGTAGGAAAGGGGTATAATAAAGTTTTGTTCTGTCATCTGACTAATAAGCGTGTGTCCCGTTGTGCTTTCAGACCTCCCGCAGCATTACACCCATAAAGAGGAGGTGGCTCTCACCGATAACCAGGACAGAAGCTCCACTGTGGACCACGAAGAAGCAGAACCTCCACAGATTAAAGAGGAGCCGCAGGAAAACTGGAGCAGTCCAGAGGAGGAGCAGCTGGTCCTGAAGGAGGAGACGGAGAGCTTTCTGACTGCTGTTACTCAGGACAACAGGGACCACAGAAAACCAGAACCCAGCAGGGACCAGCTTCTCTTCCAGAACCCTCCTTTAGATGTGAGTCCAGGATGTGAAGGAAGCAACCGTGAAGCCTCAGAATCAGCTGCAGACGGAGAAAGAAAAGCTCCCAGAAGCAGAAGAGCCGCCGATGGAGGTCGCAGCCATCATGTGGGACAGTCTGGAACGTCGGAGAGACTTCGTGAGACCGGCCGGACTAAAAAGCCTGTCAGCTGTGATGTTTGTGGAAAAGCTTTTCCATACAGAAGCCACATGATAACACACAGAATAGTGCACACAGGTGAGAGACCGTTTCCCTGTAAGATCTGCGGGAAACGTTTCCGGAGACGTCACAACTTGAAGGAACATGTTCGAATCCACACCGGCCTGAAGCCGTATTGCTGCCAAATCTGTGGGGAAAGTTTCTCTCATCGCAGCAGTTTGGCTTATCACACCATCGTTCACGCAGGTCAAGAGATTTTCACCTGTGAGACGTGTGGGAAAGGTTTTCTTCTCAGAAATAACTTGACTGTTCACATGAGAACGCACACGGGTGAGACGCTGTAGTGCGGAAAAAGCTTCCTCCAAAGCGAATGCCCACAAGAAAATTCACCGGGGCAAGACCCCGCTGCCCGACGACGTGCAAGGAAATGTGTAACCCCCGTCCTGCCAAGCTGCTGATTTTTCCGTACCCTCGTGTTCCTACCATATGCCGAATTATCGTGGTCGCTGCGGGTCTTTCACGCCTCGTTAACTTGTTCTTGCTGATGTAAATTTGTCCAGGAAAGCGTCATCCAGCCCGAATCAGCACACATTCAGCTCAGCTCATAATCATCCTGCGTTCGTTCAGGTCAGACGTACGGAAGGAATCGTAATAAAATGTCTGTCGTCACATCCACATCAGACATGTGACACGTGGAGCCGAGCAGCAGTGTCTCAGCCCTGCAGTGCAGCGATCACACCCATTAAAATAGACGATAATAAACGATCATTTCAGGGGGGTGAAAGCTCAGCTGTGTTCCACACCATCTTCTTTTATCGCAGCATCAGTTGGTTTTTCGCCCCTTGAAGAATCGCGGTGTAACTTGGCCCATCGGCTGCAAACCAGACGAGTCTGTTTGTTCATGACATTTCTTACCGTCCCGTGAGCGGATTGTAATGAGTCGTTAGTTCTGGCCCAGGTTTGATTCCCGGCCTCAGACCCTTGCTGCACGTCCTCCATGGGTGCTGCAGGGAAACCTGGAAATCCTTAGAAACGCAAGCGTTGAAGTCCAGATTTGAAAAGACCCAACTACATTCCAGTGAGAGGTTGTTCATCTGTCTTTTACCTTCAAATGTTTGACATACTTGACTCGTGTTATGTTGGAAATGAGCTTCATTCCTGTCTCATGTTAATTTCTGGTATGGATGCAGTGTTTTTGTAGGATATTTGTGTTACGGTTCGAACAGAAAGAGGTGTCAGTAGAGAGAAAGCTCTTCAGCTCGTACTGTTTGTGTCACTGTTTTCTTAGAGGAGTTGGTTTTCATTTTTCTCGATGCTCTTTGGCTGTCATTTTGTTTAGTTCCTTTACTGAAAGATAAACACTTTTCTTTTTAGTACTGTAAGTAGTGTAACACTGGATCTCTACGGATGAGTATTAGACCACTGAAGAAATAAATAGACTGAATTTAATGAGATTAAATTCAGAATTCTAACTTTTTTTCAGAAATAAAAAAGGACTTTTTAGGTTTTCAAAAAAGTGGGAGTTTTAACTTTTCCTAAACCTAATAGAAGATTCATTTATCTTAAATTCACTTTTGGGGAAAAGTCTATTCTGATTTTAATCTCAGGTTTTGGTAAAAAAAAAAAAAAAAAAAAAAACATAAATAGGATTTTAATAGAAATCTTTTTGAGGGAAGATTAACTTCATTTCTGAAAAAAGTTAAAATTCTGTCATTAAAGTCAGAATTTTGCATCTTTTTTTTCCAAAATGAGAAAAATAAAACCCAGAAAAAAATTTTTGATTCTAGTTTCGTGCTTGTTAAAAAGTCAGATCTCAGAATTCCAGCTTTTCCCCTAAATCTGATGGAATCTGTTTTTAGGTAGGATTTGTTTTTCATTTCTGGGAAAAAGAAGTAAGAATTAAGAGAATAAACAGAGAATTCTAACTTTTTTCAAAAATAATTTTTATTGCCCGTTTCATGCCATAAAATTGGGTTAAGGTCAATTTCCGGTTTCTGAAAGATCAAGAATAACCGTTTACATGCGTGAGCAGACAGAGTTACTCCTGTATACATGATTTGTGAAATCAATTGGAATATCCCGACCCAAACCGCGACGCACGAAGAACGTCATGATGATGGTGGATAATGAACCATCCGGGGCCACTGCGGTCAAGTCAGCCAAGTTTCAGAGTTACAGCCAAAATTACGCCAGCTGGCTTGACCGCGGATCCGCGAGAGGCGGCTGGCTTGACTGCAATCCGAAGTGCTGGTTCTGACCCACCAGCAGCAGCTAGGCCTACTTGACGGGTCATAGAAGGAGTGAACGTGTGCTCGGGCTGGAGCTGTGCACATCCACGCCTCCGTTTCAAGCAGATTCCCCCGGACAGATGAAATTGCGCCGTCAGGACTGGTGGGAACGGTTGTAATGATGAAGTTCACTGACCCGGCTGGAGTCAGTGAATTTTCCTGTCACACCTTCACCAACTTTGCCAGATGAGTGATGGAGCCCCGCGAGTTACTGTTTGCACACCAGCTCCTCTAGGGATACGTGTTGCCATGGTGATACATAAACTAGCAAGCTGTGCAGAGCACTGTCTGATCGCTGGTACAAAATACTCCCTGTAGTTTAATCAAAAGACCAAGAATACTTGCAGATAGAGCATGCGCAGAACACAATTAAATATTCCTTTCAATGAATATATTCCAATAAGCGTTTACATGACCAAATATTCCAGTTAGAAAAGGAGTAACCCAGGGGTAATATTCGGGTTTTAAAAACCCGAAAATGAGCATATTCGGATTTTTGCCAGTGTTTACATGACCGTGCGCAACCGGGTTATTGCTAAATTCCGGTTATGAAAGAGTTATGAAAGAGTTATTGGCTGCATGTAAACGCAGTGATTGTCTCTCTTTTTAGGTTTCGGGAAAAAGGCAGAAATCTGATTTTAAACTCAATTCTTTCTTTCTTTCTTTCTTTCTTTCTTTCTTTCTTTCTTGGAGTTTTTGTCGTTCATTTGGAAAAAAACAGATTTCTGACATTTAAGTCAGAATTATGACAGAATTTCTGTGTTTTTCTCGGTGGCCCAAATACTCTTCCATAATTACTAACTTGACCCAAATATGGGACTCCCCAAAGACCGCAGAGGGTCTGCAAGGTTTTGACTAAACAATGTGTTTAATTGTTTAAATAAATATCTTCTCACACCCTAAAAAAATGCTGAGTTATTGCACCAACCCAACTGCTGGGTTATGACATGTGCAACCCATTTTGGGTTATTATCTACGTTTTTCTTTATTAACCCAGCCATTGGGTTGGGTATGTTTCTGTTTCTGTTAGAGGGGGTGGGAGTATTTTCAAAACTCAATGTATCTGTACCACAAAGGCTCATGGGGAATACAAATGCAGCAGGAATTTAACCTTTTATGATTGTTATCCTATAATTTTGAAATATGTGTTGTACTGTCTTAGTTGGGTTCACGTTTAGCCAAAGCTGTAGGAAAATTCTGTTCAGTTTGAATGTTAAAGTTGCAGCATGAGTGTGAAGGACAGTACAGGGAGATAAACTCACCGCCATCGATGACAAAGTATTGATGACAGATCATTGGTTATCAAAGTTAGCGATTGGTCTCTGACTCTGCATTTTCTTTCATATAGAGAAACATACACTCTAGTTATATTGTTGGTTCAGACGCAGAAAACAGAATTTCCCACCTTTGGTTTGATAAATAATTATTGAAGTTTGTTCCAGAGTTTGGATATGGCAAATGACAAAATGTTTAGTCATCATTAAAACAATCCGACATAATTAATTTGACCCAGCACTTGAGTTAAATGTGTGACCCATCCAGTTGGGTTAAAATGCACAACCCATTTTGTTGGGTCAAATTAACCACTGGTGGGTTGGTGCTATATTGACCCAGCGGTTGGGTTATAAGATAACTCAAATTGGGTTGTTTTTAGCCCAGCAGTTTTTGGTTTGCAGGTTTTTTGTCTGAGCAGACAGGTGATCATTTTTGTAAACACACATCCATGAAATAAACATTCAAACAACAGAGTTTAGTTGTTGTTTGTGTGTCTGAAAGGACGTTTGCAGTTTTATCGAAGCAACAAAGTTCTGCAACAAATGATGCAGTTAACAGACTTCAGAATCTGCAGGAGACACTTGGTGCGCATTCACGAAGCTTCTCTGGCTGGAATGGAGTAACGTTTACCATCGTGTAGTAACACGTCTGTAAAAAGTAGTTCCAGGGTGATGTTTACCATCGTGTAGTAACACGTCTGTAAAAAGTAGTTCCAGGGTGATGTTTACCATCGTGTAGTAACACGTCTGTAAAAGTAGTTCCAGGGTAACGTTTACCATCGTGTAGTATCACGTCTGTAAAAAGTAGTTCCAGGGTGACGTTTACCATCGTGTAGTAACACGTCTGTAAAAAGTAGTTCTAGGGTGACGTTAAAAATACAACAGACTTTGAAGTGCAACTCCACAATTACATTAAAAAAAGAGAACTTACGACAACCACCTATATTCTATAAATTAGCATTCTCATTAACCATTGATGTGTCTTGGAGAGCACTTGCATTTGAAAGACCCATTAAAACGCATCCTGGATCCAACTGAATTTAAACAAATCAACCATATTATGATGCAAACAGTGGTGTCGCCTTTGCCTGGCCATTCTCGACTCCACCTCCAAACATTTCTCACCAAGCCTCGGATTTTTTCCCCCCACCCATACTGTAGAAGTTTACATTAACTGAGCCATTATGACGTTAAAGAAGGTAGGTTTGTAATTTCCTGGCTTCAGTGAATGCAACCCAGGCACGACGGTATGACCAATCAGAGAGCAGTTGTTACGGCACCGGGAAATTCTCCGTGTTTGATTGGCTGACAGCCGCTGTTTGATCTGAACTCTGGTCATTTCCAGCGTCCCGACAGAAAATGGACAAAAGACGGAGTTTTTGTCAGAAGAAAGAGACAATTCTTCAGTTGTGGTGGCGAAGGGAGACAAGACTCTGGACCAGCACATGAAACAGGCAAGCAAACAAGTCATTTTAACCCCGTATGACTTCGAGATTATATTAACTCTTTCGCTGCCATTCACGTGTTTCCACGTTAATTCAAATCCGAACGTTAACTGCCAATCACGTGTTTACACGTTAATTAAGGGTTTTAATTGGGGAAGCTGTTTTAATATCTGGTGCAGCTTGTGAAAGAGTTCAAAGATGATCTGACATTTTCTGATGTAGTTTTCACCAAATCCAGCAGATGGCGGCGTCAGACAAGCTTGAAAAAACCCTCCAGGAAGGGGAGGAGGTGCCATGTGGCTTCGTGTTGTTTGTTAGCTAGCGGCTGTTAGCCCCGGTTAGCCCAAGAAGTGTGCTCGATTCTTCTGCAAGGGGGGGGAGAACATGGCGATCGGTCGTAACAGAAAGTGACACGATCGATCGGAGACACGATGGGGGGGGGGGGGGGGTGCGTGCACGCAGAGCAGCTGCAGTAGAGGGGAGGAGGGGGCGGAGGGAGACGTCTCTGCTCGCTGTTTCTGCCAAATATTCTGTTGTGAAACAAGCTTGTTGTGGCTTATTTAGCTGGTAAATAATTATTTAGCCTCCAAAACTCTTTTCTCAGTGTTGTATTTGTTGTTTCATAGAAGTAAACAGCTGTTCAGAAGATGAAGGTGTTACTAAAGTAAAAAATATTGTCATCAAAGACACTTTTCCACTTGAATCGGACGGCGAGTTTCAAACTAATTTTTCTCCGCTTTTTGCTCAAAAATAGGCATTTTCGCTGAAACAAGCCCATCTTCTAAAGCAGATTACTAAAGAATGGAATAAGCTAGAAACAAATGTTTTTTTTCTGATAAAAGAAGAGAGTCTAAACTTTTCTTTGGTACATTCAGTGTTTGTATTGGCATAGTACACAATATTCTGTGGATCTCCCAAAATCAGTCAAAATGCTCAAAAAGTCTGGCAGTATGGAGTACTCTGCTCTGAAAACGGCTGGCAGTGAATGAGTTAATGATCAGGCAGATTAGCAGCGCATGATAAGCTAGCTATCGGTCTTTGTCTGACTCGCCCCTCAGCGCCAGTTTGGATGGTGAGCGGAGGTAAACAGCAGGACTTACGTCTACAGTAGGTCTTATTTTCAATTAAATGGCTGAACACTGTGATTATTGGATTATTTAAAACAAACAAAACCCTTACGAGAGAAAAAAAAGAGTTAAAATTTGTTTAAATTCCAAATGAAGACCGTTTCTCCTGGTAGAGTTGAGGTAAATAATTTGTGTTCAGGAGTCTCATTTATAACGCCTGCTCATGCACAATAAACTAAACAAATAAATAAATAGACAATGTATATCAAATTCATATATAGATAAGAAATATAAAAATATATGAATATATAATAATATATAAATAATATAAAAGATAAAGTTAATGGCTAAAACTAAATTATAACTAAATACAGGTTTGTTAAGTATTTAAGTCCAGATCACAACATGTTTACATTAATAAAGCCTACAAATGATCCATTTTAAGTCGTAGTATGATTTAGAATAGGGGTTGATGTCAGTACTTAGTGGGCCGCCATGTTGGAGGCCTCCCTAACTGCTCTCTAGTCATGTGTTTTATTAATGACGGTTATTTTATGATATTCTCCCAACCATGGTAAACCACTGCTGTGTTGTGGGTTGCAACGGCGCCACACATAATCACCACGGGGAAAAGTTAGCAAAGAAGTTTAAAGTTTTCACATGATAAACAGCCACAAGTGTCAGTATGAGTGTGGTCTAGACCCACTCTGGTTTTATATGCCAGAGAAAACTGCTGGGATGTGGCGCTATGTAAATTAAATTAACCTGAATTTTATCTGTGGCATCTATACCCACAATTTAACAATAAACATGTCCAATAAAAGTGTTTATTTGCAAGTAGTGAACCTGAGAACACAGAACGTAGTGCAGCTGGAGTACTTCAAAGTAAATGGTTACATATAGAATGGAGGTTGTGAGATTTCTTATATAGAAATAAATATGTTGCTCATAAATTCTTCATGTAGGGTTGATACAACTTCTCTGAATATTACAAACTCTGGTCTACAGAAAAGTGCTTAGACTTTTGAAAAGTTTTGAATCTATGAATCCTTTGAAGCTCACGGACACTTCTGCAGTGGCTGGCGCAGGATCTTCTCTCATTTTAACCAGAGGATTGCAAGAACACGGTCGTTAACAGCAAAGGTAAGAAAACTGAACGAGTGAAGTTGTAAGAGCAGCGATCAGCACAGAACTGTCACCGATAGTTAAGTATTAACACGTTCGAAATGAAATATTAGAAGAAGAGTATGATTACGTGTGTCGGCCTGTTCCCTTTATTCATCTCACGATCACACAGAAGAATCCTGAAGTTTTATTTCCACAATGGAATAAACTTTGCTATGTCTGTGAAGCTTCTCCTGAAGATTTTAAACTAAATACAATGATCCAATAGTAATAAGTTAGCCAATGCTTTATAATTATTTCATATTATTGCAATTTCTTATTTTCAGCTCTTGCATATGAAGTGTTCTGAACTGTATTTTATTACCTGATTAACTGATAATTGATGGCAAACTTGGCTAATAGCTTGGTCCCATTGTAATATTTTATTCTCCATCTGCCTTTATCTTGTCTGACAGGTTCTTCCTTCCAACATCTGAATGACACACGGCTGCTTGTCACAACTCTGAACAAGGATGATGTGGTGGACAGCTGTTCAGATACTTACACTTATTCACAAAGTTCATGCTGATCATCACAGACTTGATCATCACAATACTTTTAAGTATTGTGCACATTGATAAGAGCTTGCACCATATATTTTCTGTTTCTTCTGTCAAAGTTTTTATTTTTATTTAACCTTTATTTAACCAGGAAAGTCGCATTGAGATTACAAACTTCTTTTTCAAGGGGGTCCTGGCCAAGAGGCAGCAGAAGTTCAGGTAGAAGATGTTTGTGTTACGTGGACATGTTTGACTGGGGTCAATCAAATCAAATCAAAGATACTTTATTGATCCCTGAGGGGAAATTCATGTTTCAGTACAACCCGTCCAAGACACATAGACAAAGACATAACAAGACAGGATCAGGTAGACCGTGGTCAAGCAGCCCCTCGCAGGGCGCACCTTTGCAGAAAGAAAACAGTGACATGAGGAAAGGTGGGTAGGTGGTAAAAAAAGAGGTCTCCAAACTCCACGTACACAGGTGGAGACCTTGGAGACAAAAAAAAAAGACACACCAATACATAGAAGCATGAACTCAGGCAATCACAACATGAAGACACACTGTGGGCAGAAAGGAGGTGTATCCCCTCCAGACAGCCGAGCGGGGACGCTCAGGCCCCCTCCAGGCCCAGTCTGTCCAGAAAGGCGGGAAAAAGAGGAGGTACGGCGGAAGCGTTGAGTCTTAAGGGGAGGTGTGCAAGGAATCTTGTGTGTCCATGGATGCGTGTGCGTCCGGCTGTGAACCCGCCCAAGTTCACACCCAGTCTCTGTCCACAGATGCTGTGGTGGCCTTGGGGGTGCTGGCCAGGTGGTCCCCTTCCCGTGAGAGATGTGCGGGAGGGAGTGTCTGTAGTCTTCCTCAGAGGCATCATCTGACCGCTGCAGCGTGTTTATCTGTTGTTATTTACCTGGTCACAGAGGTGGACGTGCCATTAGGCAAAACTAGGCGGTTGCCGAGGGCCCCAAGTTCCTGAAGGCCTCATAAAACTCCTCATACACTTATGGTTAATTCAGTTACTACTTATTTATGCTAATTAATTATGTTTTTGATTAAAATCCTTTCACTAAAATCCAGCAGAATGCTTATTGGTCCAGTCTCTGCCACACTGGATCAGTCCATCTTACTGCACATGCAAGGATCCAGGAAGGTGGCAGCAAAACATGAAAACAAACGACATGAAGACGAGAAAAGAAAAATAAGTTAAGAAGCGACCTCAGCGGTGCTGAAAAGAGGAGGAAGGAGGAGGAAAGCAGAAAGCTACTCTTAAAGTTACCTAAAGTGATTCCTTCTGCACTGCAGCAGAAGCAGGTGCAACGACCACATCAACACCTGCTGGGAAGGGTCCGCCATGTGAAGATGAACAACTAGTGAGTATGAAAACTGTCGGGTCCCCCCCGATATTGATAAGTATTTCTTTATCCTATTGAAGACGTGAAAGCTTACAGGTCATTTTAAGCAAGCTCTGAATTTCATCTGTATTTGCTACAGAAGATGAGAAATCAGTTACTTAGTAGGCTCTTTTTTCTTGTACTGAATTTCCAGAAAAACATCAGGCATTGGGGGGGGGGGTCTCTCTAAAATCACCCGCAGGTCTTACAGGTAATTTGGCAGGTGTTTTTGATCCTTAATCTGTGAAGTTATGCATTTAAAGGAATAGAAACTATATAAGTTAAGGAAGTTGTTAAGAACTACTCTGCAGTAAAAGGATCTCTGTCAGTGTTGTAGACAGTTTCAAAGTTTGCAAACACTGACGTTTTATGGTGGGCAGGGCTTAGTAAATCAACCAATCCAGTGGTTGATTTACTATCAACCACAGAACCAGTCTGGTTCTGTGGTTGATGGTAAATCCTGGAAGTGATGGAGAACTGAGATGGAAGCAGCTTTTATTAAAACCAGTTCTAACTGGTGGAACAACCAGGTCATCCATGCGACTGATAAATAAACATGTTTCAGAGCCATGTGGTGAGGGGAACACAGGATGCTGTTCAAGTTTCAGTCAACCAAACGAGGTGGACAAAGTTCAAAGATGCTTTGTTGGTTTTGTTTCACTTTCTGTTTTCAATCAAAGAACTCCTCCACCTCTTAAACAAACCTGCAACACATTTCCTCCACAACAAAGAACATCAAGAGGAAAATCCTGGAACATCAGCATGTTTTTCTAAAAGATGAGAAAAGAGCTTCAGAGAAGGAGCTGGAGGCTTTTAATGGAAGCTGATGGAAGCCAACGTCACTCCATCCTCCTTTTACTGATGCTGCTGCAGCAGATTCCAGATTTCATCCTTTCTTTCTAAACACAACAAAGTTTATCAGTGAAGACGCTGAAAATAATTTATGTTCAATAGAGATTCAACCAACAAATTTCTTCTATCTTTTGTTGCTGCTGCATATTAAAAATAACTCTCCACATTTCCTGGAAATGGACCGAATATTTGTAGCGAGTTGAACCCAGAATGCTGCTCTCATTCTCTCATCTTTTTATTCTCTCACCTTCTCATCCATTCATCAAGCGGCAGCTTGAAGGACTGATCTGTGGTTCCAGAGTGAACCAGATGGACTTCTGTCTTCAATAGCCCCACTACTTCTGGTTCAACACTGCCACAACCGCTCTGTTTGCGGTCTGTGGTCACAACAAAGGGTGAAATGAAATTCTTCACGCGCCGTCTTCAAGACTTGCCACATATCAACATGGAGGATGTCCACAGGATTTTTCAGAAGCACGCTGCAATGTCTGCAAGCACGAAGTTATGCTTTATACACTGACATGAACTTTCATCTACACTACTACTCAAAAGTTTGAGATAACTGTCTTTTTTATGGAAATTGGCTTGAATTATAGTTATATAGTTATGAATAGACATGATGATACTGTTGAAGAAAGAAATTATTTTAATTATGTAATTATGACTTTTTACTTAAAACTTTGCCTTTATAGAAAATATCTTTTGCAGCAACCACAGCCTGGCAGATCTTACACATTTTAATGATTAATCTTATTCTCTGTAGCTGATTTGTTAGCCAGACTGTCACACTGCCTTCACAAAGCTTGCCACCAAACCTTTATGTGAGAGTGTACATAATTATATAGTGTTTATCCACATGGGATGTGCTTCTAAAATAGAGCATCAAACAGCTGCAGCTCATCCAGATGCTGCTGCTTGAGTTGTAACCAGAACTAAAAGATCCAAACACATCACACAAGTTTTAAAATTTGTACACTCCAGATCTGTGGGTCCCTGCAAGTGATACTCAGGCTGGTGCTTTTTAGTCGTCTTCTTTTTTTTTTTTTTTTACCCCTTATGAGAAGTTTGTTCCTGGTATCATGAGTATGCAGAGGACTACAGACTGGAATGAGCTCAGACAACCTGGTGTTATTCTTGTTGACAGTTTGGTACATAATGCAATCATTCTGATATATATTCAACTCAGTGAGTCAAAAAGTCTAAGACTATGGAAGATTGGATATGAGGGGGCATTAAAACCAGACCATGACACAGCTCATATTATTTTCTTTAGCAAACTTTCCAATTTCCTTAAATAACTGGGGAAGGTATCACACCAAATGACATGTGGCTCAATGAAGATTTTGTACAAGGTGAGGAGAGCAGATGAAGGTAGGTAGTATCTTATTTTGAAGAACAGACCGACATTTAGACGGTGTTGATATTAAATGTTCAATATGATGCTTGAAACAGCGATTTGTCAATAAGGATCCCCAAGAACTTTGTGGTACTAACTTGCAATCACTCTTTATCATTTAACTTTAAACAAATACCATTGGTGCATAATGTGTTCTTATTTGTTTGAAATACGATTTAGTTAGTTTTGCTGATAAGTGATAATTTATTGCACTTGGACCAGATATCTACTTTTTGTAGTTCAGTATGAAGAAGATGCTGAAGATCAAGTGGATGTTCATTTGAGCGAAACAGGTTAGTGTCGTCAGCAAACATGACCTTATGTAATATGTGAGAAGAATTTACAAAGTCATTTATGTAAATAGTAGAGTAAAGGCCCCAGAATTGAGCCCTGGGGGACCCCATATTTTACTTCCTTTTAACGATATTTAGTTGTCAGTATTTACATATTGATGTCGTCCATACAGATAGCTTCTAAACCAGTTTAGCGCCGTTCCTCTAATGCCATAATGATGTAACTTCTCCGGTAAGATGTTAAAATCAATGGTATCAAATGCCTTTGATAAGTCCAGGAAAATTCTGACACCACAGTGACCTTGATCAAAGGCATCGTTAATTTTCTCAAGTAGATCCAGTATGGCCATACAGGTTGATCTCTTCTTCCTGAAACCATACTGGGCATCCGTAAGAACATGTAACTTTTCCAGGTATTCACTCAATTTGTCATGCACAACTCTCTCCAGAACCTTAGAGAGTTGTTAAGACAGAGAAAGGTCGGTATATATTCATATTAATTTTGTCTCCAGATTTGTAAATTGGAATGATTCTTGCGATTTTGGTCTTTTCTGGCACTATATACCTTGAAGTCGTGATAAATTAATGCAGTGTGTAAGTGGTTCAACTGTAGTATAAAGAGTGGCTGTCAAAATTGTACTGCATATTCCATCTGCCCCTGCTCTACGAGTGTTCTTCAAATTTGTAATGATTTTGTATACTTGGGTGGCATCATTAGGTTTAAAAAAGGATCATTTCCAGAGAGATAATGTTTGTAGGAAGAACCCTGGGGAGACCTAATTTCATTTGCAAGGTTTTCACCTATGGAAGCAAAGTAGTTATTGAAGGTATCAGCATTCACAGACTCTGGCAACGCTGATAACTTCTGGCCCCGGTTTAAGATTTTATTTAGAACTGACCAAGTCCTTTTGGAGTCACCTTGGGCAGCACTTATATTTTCAGTATAATATTTACACTTGCTCTTTCTTATTATGTAAGTTCACAGCCCTTCCCACAGGCTGAACTGGAAATCTTTTACTGGCGTATCGTAAACTGGAAGTTCTAAAGAATGCGTCAAGCATAAACCCAATTGGACACAAACGGGACTAAACCCCCATCAGAACCAAGCAGAACTGGTTCTGTTCAGAGTCCAGACTGCAGCTGGACGCTGCCCTCTGCTGCACACAGGAGGAAGCACCTCTCAGCTTCTACCTGCAGGTGAAAACCATGAAGGAGGCTTTCAGAGACCAGGGGCCTCATGTACAAAGAGTTGCGTGGATTTCCTCCTGAAACTCGGCGTACGATGAAATCCTGAAAACGTCATACGCACAAAAGTTTTCAGATGTATGAATCTGTGCGCACGCATGGATCCAAGTACTTTTCCTTTGTTCATCCCAATCAACGTGGAATTGAGCGCACATGTTGGAGTACCTGACGCCTCCCTGTCCACACCCCCCAACATAAATACGCAAATGACATTTAAATGAGATCTGCAGCGGAGATTCTCCTCTTTGCACCATCAGAAATACAAAATATGAGCATGACAGTGAATGAAAATAAAAAAAAAAATCACGGAGAACAAACTTGAGGCAGATTGTTTAAGTAGAAACGCGCACAAATGTGCACTTTAGCGCGCTGTTGTCCGACATTACACTCCAACAAAAAAGTGAATGGGAGAGTGTGTGATGCGGTCAGAGTCCGCAAGTGGTCTGATTTCAAGTTCGATGTGAATCGGAGGACGGCTGCTCGTGACGGCTTTTCTTCTTCCAGAAGTGGGGGGAGTTCACGCGGGTGACTCCGGTTTGTCTCAAGGTAAATAAATATATATTTGTGAAACGTGTGTTTATAGCTACAGTCTCCACCTCACAGTCTGATGTCACTGTAAATACTGGATTTATTAGCTGACACAGGCTATCACCATAAGAGGACGTGCAGGAGGGAATTCCTCCCGCATCACCTGCGTCACAGCCTCGGGGATTTCCTCATCCCCCGGACTCAGACGTAACCGACCTGCTACTATGAAATTGCCATACCGGCCGAGTCCTCCCCCCTGCTGTGTTGACATAAGTGATTGCCCAGATCATCATATAGACGTTCTCACAAATTAAGTGCATTAATAAATAAATCAGCATATAAGTGAATTTATTCGCCGGAGCGCGTGGAGGCGCAGCTGGCCTGGGTGTATTGCGCCCCCAGCCTGGCTTCAGCTCTGTACACAGCGCTGTCTCTGGAAACCTAAAGCGGCTGAAACAGCCAGTTATCATGAAATCAACAAATCTTCTCGGCCTCTGAATACACGCTCTCTACATATGCACTATGTCGAACGTCTTCTTCCAGCTAAAGCAGCCATGCTGGACAGAAGACTTTTTTGCTCCACTTTGCGCTTTTATATCCACACATAATTGCGGGTGTTAATTGTTTATGAGGGCTGTTTGTTTATGTTTCTGATCACATCAGTCAGTCTGAGGACTGGTTGTTTTCACTTTTATTTCTTAAAACAGTTTCCAGCGTCGCCTCCAAGTGTCGCCAAAGTCCCCACAACTGTAGAAACGTTCGTACGCAGCCATGAAGTTGACGTGAAGCACCGCACATTTCCACGGTCACTCCATTCTTGATACATCTCGACTTTATCGTGGAAATGATCGTACGCCACGTTTTTGTGCGTACGAACCCTTTGTACATGAGGCCCCTGGACCTGATCTTGTGATCATTCGTCCACCTGACAGTAGATCATTAAAAGTCTCCTCCAACTGATTGGATATTAGCAGCTGCTTGAACTTTCACAATAAAACTCATCTTGAAATTTTCTTTCTCTTATTTTTCTTTTCTTGTTGACGTATGGGGAGAAGTGTGCAGGATCTCTCACCTAATAAAAATATGAACACAATTAATGATTTAAGTAAACGTGAAGAGGAAACATGATAAAAACATTCAAATATAATTTTGATCATTTATTAGAATCAGATAAAACTCGACCATTAATACAAACATTAAATGGAAATTTGAGAGAATTTAAAATAACATAAACTGAAATGAAAAAGTAAACATAATCAGATTAAACTTCAAATATTTGAACAAAAATATGAAAAACCTTTTAAGTAAAATAACCATCACAATAATTCATGAATGTTTTTATTAAAACTTTTTTTTTTAATTCTGTATCTCAATAGAAAGTCAAACATTTGGAGAGAAAATAAACACTGTGGTGAATAACGAGGTGAAACATGAAATTTCTGATGTGAAAAATGAATTGATAACTCAACATGTGAAAATAAAGATAGAAGGAAACAAACCGGGAGGATTTTCATTCCCAGCATCATGAAGAGAAAGTAACTGCAGCTGAACATGAACTGAACACAACATCCTGATATTCAGTGTGAAGCTTTGATCCTGGAAGAAGCTCAGCTTCCATCTTTGAAGGACTGGAAGAGGAAGAAGTTTCCCTCAGACACAAACTGGTGGAATCCATGAATCTGATGTTTCTGAGTGAGACAGACAGACATGGACAGACTGAACCATCTATTCATCAGTTTCTCTGACATCATCAAGCTATTTACACTCCACACAGTGACACTGAAGAACTAGAACTGAACCAGAACCCAAATCCAGCATAGAGAGGACGAGTGAATGTGGTGATGAAGGTGTGGAGGTGGATCAGAGAGCCAGAGGAGACTCTGTAGAAGGACAGAGAGCCAGCAGGATAGTCCACATACACTGCTACTCTGTTAGAGACAAGGGGAGGAGGAGATGGGTGTTTTTCTATCATTGTGCCAGACAGAGTAACCTTCATCATCAGAGCATCTCAGATTCCAGGATTTATCATTGTATCCAAACCAACAGTCTCTGCTGTATCCACTCCTGCTGATTTCTCTGTAACTCAATGCTATAGAAACGTCTTTACTCCACTCCACCTCCCAGTAACAGCGACCAGTCAGAGCATTTCCACACAGCAGCTGAGGATCATCAAATCTGTCTGGATGATCAGGATATGACTGAAACTCCTCCATCACACATGACACCTTCCTGTTGTTGTCAGACAGTTTGAGTCTTCTGTTTACTGAGTTCATGTCGATGGTGAGCTGACAGGAGTCTGATGGAGAGAACAAACAATCCAGCTGCAGTTATTGATCTATTGACTCTGATGGTGTGAAGATGGTTGATTGTGATGAATCCATGAAAAACACACTTACACTTCCTCAGACCTGGTCTCAGCCATCGTTCTCCAGCAGGCTCCACCCTGAAAGGAGGAGGGGGTCATTACATGGCTCTCACACACTTTGTCCCACACTGAAAGGACCAGTCCAACATGTGGACACGTTCTCCTGATTGGAGCATCTCTAGACTAGAAGGAGCAGAATCAGGAAGCTGATTGGTCCACAACCACACCAGCAAAGCTGCTTTGTGGAAGTCACAGTTTCTTCTTTCAACCATCTTTACACACTGTTACTGAAGCTGATGATCATCTGATGGATCAGCTCACATTTTACAGGCTGCAGCAGCTCTCCATACCTGAGTTTGTTTGGATCCTTCATTGCAGCCATCAGCAGCTCTACTCCTGAGTCTCCTGGGTGGTTGTAGCTCAGGTCCAGCTCTTCCAGATGGGAGGGGTTGGAGGTCAGAGCTGAGGCCAGAGAGGCACAGCCTTCCTCTGTGATCAGACATCCTGACAGGCTGCAGAAAACAACACTTAAAAAACAGCGTCTTGCTGATGCAGGTAACTGCGCGTGGACGCAGATGGGTGACGTGCACTGACGGGCGCGCGCACTTGTCCCTCTTTCCAACTGAGCATGCAGACACATAAACTGAGGGTGCAATGCATGCTTATGCACCCTCGTAGAACCGGGCCTGTATTTCACATTACTTATGAGAAAATTAAAATGACAAAACTTGTCTTGTAAAAAACTGACTTATTTATATAACAGTCACAAAACAATGCAGGTGCATTCAGAAATGTTTCATACTTTGCATCCATGCAGGACTAAAGCAGGAGCTTTCACAGTTGAACTTCTTTCCACAAATAAAATTAAATATTTCTCTTTTTTCATATAAATGTATATAATCCAAAACTGCAACCAAAGTACAACTTTGTCACTACAGTCAAAGTGCAAATGGAGATACTAGTTTGGTTTTCAGTTAAGTCTGCAACATGCTGCAGTACTTAATCTAAAAACTCACAAAATATAGCAACAAAGTCATTAAGTTAAAAGCACTGCAGTGTTGCTGCTCCTCTTCTGTCAGTTTCCGCCAGACTAGATGTTGCAAAGGTGCTTTACTGCCCCCCACAGGTGACTGATGAGACAACTTTTCACTTGAACCAAAAATATTGCCACAATTCAATCTTGTGAGATCTCGTCACACCCCTATCTGATAATCACACAAACCACCTTCCACAGGTGTTCTAGTCATTATTAAAAGTCATTGTAAACATCCAGCTGGATGAATCCTGACCTGAGGGTTTCCAGTTTGCAGTTTGGACTCTCCAGTCCACCACACAGCTTCTTAATGCCCAAATCCTGCAGGTGGTTGTTACTCAGGTCCAGTTGTGTCAGACTGGAGGACTGGGAGCTGAGGACTGAGGACAGAGCTTCACAGCTTCTCTCTGAGAGACCACACCCACTCAGCCTGAGGAGAACGTCACAGAGGAAAACACAAATAATACACGTGACGGAAACATAATCGGCCTCATGGTGGATGCAGACTTAATGAGTGAAAGATAGATATGTCTGCAGATGTTACTCCTTAGGCATGGTGTGGCTGCAGCAGCCTCTCCATACCTGAGTTTGTGTGGATCCTTCATTGCAGCCATCAGCAGCTTCACTCCTGAGTCTCCTGGATGGTTGTAGCTCAGGTCCAGCTCTTCCAGATGGGAGGGGTTGGAGGTCAGAGCTGAGGCCAGAGAGGCACAGCCTTCCTCTGTGATCAGACATCCTGACAGGCTGCAGAAAACAACACGGATAGAAAATTACTGTCAAACTGAAGCTGGACGTCATCACATGTCCAGAAAACTGGACCTGTCTCACATATTGGCTTTTGTCTTCATTTGCTCCAAGTTTATGACCTCATGAATCAGGTTGGGACAAATCTTCATGTTTCTCCAGAAATCCAACAACCATGTTTTAGGAAGTTACTATGTTACTGAGAAACATCCATCCTCCTTCATTAAGACTGGTGGAGTTACAGAGAAGCTGCTCTGCTGAGTGCACTTACTCACATAAAAACACGACAGAAAATATTAAACTCTTCAGATTGGCTGTTGAGTAGCTGTGCTTCTATGTTGTCTTTGCTGGTGGAAGACACGGTCCAACTCCCTGGGAAAAGTCTCCAGTTTAAAACATCTGTGCTGAACTTTTTCGTTGTCCTATGAGAAATACTACTAACTGTGTAAGTGTATGAATAAGCTGAAATGTGTGTCTGATGCCCTGAATGTGAGAGCGGTTATTAATTAAAGTCATTGTAAACATCCAGCTGGATGAATCCTGACCTGAGACTTTCCAGTTTGCAGTTTGGACTCTCCAGTCCACCACACAGCTTCTTAATGCCTGAACCCTGCAGGTTGTTGTTACTCAGGTCCAGTTGTGTCAGACTGGAGGACTGGGAGCTGAGGACTGAGGACAGAGCTTCACAGCTTCTCTCTGAGAGACCACACCCACTCAGCCTGAGGAGAACATTACAGAGGAAAACACAAATAAAGGCAGGGTCTGACTTGGCACAATTGGTTTAATCCCATTTCAACTGACCGGGTGTCAAAAGTCTAGTACAAAGAGCCTCTGCTTGCACTTGCAAAGTTTGACACATGCCACTATGCCACCACGACATGTGACCACATGTGCGTGGGTGAACTCCGCAATCTTTCTGAACCAAACAACCACTGCAGACCACCTCCAGAGGTGGGTCTGGGCACTGCGCTGCGGCCAATGGTTACACTGAAGTTTTAACATGAAGCATGTTACCCTCTGCTGATTGTACCCGGGATATACTCCAACCATGCCAAGTAAGACCGGCACCTAATATATATGACAGAAACATAATCAACCCTGATGGTGAATGCAGACTGAAGTTCCACCTGGAGAGAAGCTCAGCTTTATAATCTAGTTATGGTGTCCATGTGGTGGATTTATGCTCAAAGACATGAGTGAAGAAAGATTCAGCATGGTGGTTGAGAATTTCCAGAGAATCGGTGACAGTGAATATTTCATTCATACAACAAATCCCAAGTTAGAAGGCTCAGGAAGAAATCTATCTGGTTGATGGAGGGGCTGATCTCAGATCACATCAGTGAGGAACAGAGTTTAGCATCAATCATCACATCATGATCTTTGCAATGTTGGAACTGTAAGTCCCACCATCAATAGGCTGCTTCCATACACACCAAAGACCTGATCATGATCTGATTCCTGGAGTTAACCTGATTAATTAGGTCATCATGCAGAGAGCAGAATCTGATATCCTTTATTAGATTATGGCCACGGTCAAATGATGGTTTTTAATTTGGAATTAATTGTTCTGAATTAATTCATTTTAAATTAAATTATTCTCCTTCTCACATTTTACAGGCTGCAGCAGCTCTCCATACCTGAGTTTGTGTGGATCCTTCATTGCAGCCATCAGCAGCTCTACTCCTGAGTCTCCTGGATGGTTGTAGCTCAGGTCCAGCTCTTCCAGATGGGAGGGGTTGGAGGTCAGAGCTGAGGCCAGAGAGGCACAGCCTTCCTCTGTGATCAGACATCCTGACAGGCTGCAGAAAACAACACAGATAGAAAACTGGACCTGTCTCACATTATTGGCTTTGTCTTCAGGGTGATCCAGCTTTTTCAGTCGTGGCTTCAAAGCCCCACAAACACCTTCCCCAGGTGTCATAGTCATTGATAAAAGTCATTGTAAACATCCAGCTGGATGAATCCTGACCTGAGAGTTTCCAGTTTGCAGTTTGGACTCTCCAGTCCACCACACAGCTTCTTAACGCCTGAATCCTGCAGGTGGTTGTTAGTCAGATCCAGTTGTGTCAGACTGGAGGACTGGGAGCTGAGGACTGAGGACAGAGCTTCACAGCTTCTCTCTGAGAGACCACACCCACTCAGCCTGAGGAGAACATTACAGAGGAAAACACAAATAATACACGTGACAGAAACATAATCGGTCCTTATGGTGGAAGGAAAGCTGAAGGTCCATCTAACAAATCTTGTTAGATGTTAGCTTGTTACATACTCTGTGTGAAGCGAGAATTTTGTTCTCAGCCCTGAGGCTGCAAGAACAAGAAAAAAGTGTGTTTTTATGAAGTCAGTACATACAGCACGAAAAAAGTTTGTGACCAGGCGTGTGCGGGGGAGGCGATGGTGCCTCACTAAACTTACTAAAATACACTAAACTTCGTATTTTCATATTTTCTCACCACCTCGAGTAGCTGTTTATTTAAACTCTCTGTTTGACCTTGCATCTGTGGAAGTGACAACTTTCTGCTTCAAGCGTTTCTGCCTGCCACAAATGTTCAACCAGTCACGCAATACTTCTTGGAGCTTCACGAGAAGAAAGTTCTGCATGGCCGAGGGGTTGAGCACAAGCTGAAAGCCATCCTCAAACATGTCCACGAGAACAAGTCAAGTCAACTTTATTTGTATAGCGCTTTTAACACAGCAGCTACTGATAACAAAGAGTTAAACAGAGGTAAAAACAGAAGTTAGGGTGACATCAAATGACATCATTTTGTTCTTGTGGCCCCAAAAATAAAGTTCTTGGTTCTAGTGGAGAATGTAACAAGCATAAGTGAGAAAGCTCAGGAAGAAATCTATGAGAGGGACTGACCTCTGATCAGATCAGCGAGGAACAGTTTAACATTCATCATCACATCATGATCTTTGTGATGTCGAAACCATATCTCACCATCATTGTGCTGTTTCCATGCCCACCAAAAATCTGACCATAATCTGATTCCTGGAGTTAACCAGATTAATCACCATCATGTAGACAGTAGAATCTGATATCCTTTTATCAGATAATGACACTTATCTGCTAATGAGAAATCCCATTGACACACTGGGATGTACCCTCATACTGTGATGTCTTTGTACGTGTAGACCCAGATTTCTGATTTCTTTCGTTTTTTACATCTGTTCAGGAACAAAAACCTCATTTCAATGTTTTTAATGGTATATGTTAACAGATGGAAGTGAAGCAGTCTAGAGATGAGAGGAAGACAGATGGAAAAATAATGACATGCAGCAGTGCAAAGTTGAAGTGTAAAGCAGCAACAGTATATTTCCACATATCCTGCTATATCTGTACTTACACAGCTTTGTTGGAGGCTTTGACCACTGGCAGCAGCCTCAGAAGAACCTCCTCTGAAGGAGAGTATTTCTGCAGGTCAAACACCTCCAGATCTTCTGATGATGACAGTAAGATGAAAATCAGAGCTGACCACTGAGCAGGTGACAGTTTATCTGTGGAGAGACGTCCTGATCTCAGGGACTGTTGGATCTCCTTCACCAGAGAAGCATCATTCAGTTCATTCAGACAGTGGAACAGATTCATGCTTCTCTCTGCAGAAACATTCTCACTGATCTTCTCCTTGATGTACTGAACAGTTTCCTGATTGGTCTGTGAGGTACTTCCTGTCTGTCTCATCAGTCCTCGCAGGAGTCTCTGATTGGTCTCCAGTGAAAGACCAAGGAGGAAGCGGAGGAACAAGTCCAGGTGTCCATTTGGACTCTGTAAAGCTTGGTCCACGGCTGTCTGATGGAGATGTTGGAAATCAGTTTTTATCTTAAATAATTTAAACCTCTTCTGTTCCATCACATTGGCTCCAGACCTGATGAAGGTCCGACGGACATGAAGAGCAGCCAGAAACTCCTGAACACTCAGATGGATGAAGCTGAACATCTTATCTTCCTCCAGGTACAGCCCTCGCTCCTCTCTAAAGATCTGTGTGAACACTCCTGAGTAAACTGAGGCTGCTGTGATATCGATGCCACACTCTGTCAGGTCTGATTCATAGAAGATCATGTTTCCTTTCTGCAGCTGATCAAAAGCCAGTTTTCCTAAAGACTTTATCATCTTCCTGTTCTTTGCACTCCAGTGTGGATCTGTCTCACCTCCTCCATCATACTTGACCTTCTTGACTTTGGCCTGGACCACCAGGAAGTAGATGTACATCTCAGTCAGGGTCTTGGGCAGCTCTCCCCCTCTCCGGTTTCCAGTACATCCTCCAGAACTGTAGCAGTGATCCAGCAGAAGACTGGGATGTGGCACATGATGTGGAGGCTTCGTGATGTCTTGATGTGGGAGATGATCTTGCTGGCCTGCTCCTCATCTCTGAACCTCTTTCTGAAGTACTCCTCCTTCTGTGGGTCAGTAAAGCCTCTGACCTCTGTCACCATGCCAACGCAGTTGAGAGGAATCTGAATGGCTGCTGCAGGCCGTGTGGTTATCCAGAGATGAGCATAGGGAAGCAGTTTCCCCCTGATGAGGTTTGTCAGCAGCACATCCACTGAAGTGGACTCCAAAGGGTCAGTTAGGACTTTGGCTTTCTTGAAGTCCAGAGGAAGTCGACACTCATCAAGACCATCAAAGATGAAGACCACCTGGAACTCTTCAAAGCTGCAGAGTCCTGCTTCTTTGATATCAGTAAAGAAGTGATGAACAAGTTCCACCAAGCTGAACGTTTCCTCTTTCAGCACATTCAGCTCTCTGAAACTCAGTGGAAATGTCAACTGGATATCCTGGTTGGCTTTGTCTTCAGCCCAGTCCAGAGTGAACTTCTGTGTTAAGACAGTTTTCCCAATCCCAGCCACTCCCTTTGTCATCACTGTTCTGATTGGTTCATCTGTTCCAGGTGGGGTTTAAAGATGTCTTCTTGTTTGATGGTTGTTTCTGGTCTGTGTGGTTTCCTGGATGCTGTTTCAATCTGTCTGACCTCATGTTCATCATTGACCTCTGCTGTCCCTCCTTCTGTGATGTAGAGCTCTGTGTAGATTTGGTTCAGAGGGACTTTGTTTCCAGCTTCAGCGAGCCCCTCAAACACGCGCTGGAATCTCTTCTTCAGAGCACGTTTTAGTTTGGGCTGACACTTCTGGAAAGCTGCTGAATAACAAAACAACAGATCAGAATATTTCTTTGGTATTGATGAGTTTAGAAAACAGCTTCAGATCTTCATCAAATTGTCTGTTAGATGTTTTGTTTCAGACATTCACGTTTGAAAGAGTTTTTCCTATACAAACTATTGACAGGGGGAGGGTGGGGGCTGTTACAAAGTCATTACAGTGAAAACAGGTAGGAAGCTGTTTTAACTGACAGTCGAGCTATCAGCTGTCAGATCTCAGCAGATGTAGCATCAAGATAGAAAAAGGTTCCAGAGTCTAGACCAGGGGTGGCCAAGTTCAGTCCTCAAGAGTCACAATCCTGCAAGTTTTAGGTCCATCCCTTCTCCAACACACCTGAATTACAAATTGTGCATGCCATTCAGCTCTGCAGAGGCCAGGTTATGAGCCATTTATTTGATTCAGGTGTGTTGGAGTGTAGTATAGCTGATGTGCCACTAGCAAGAGGAACCAAGAAGCAGCTATGATGGATTTACACACTATACAAACAACTACCAGCTACACAGCTTCACAGTGGCATGGTGGTCCGCACCACAGCCTTACAGTAAGAAGGTAGCTAGTGCTGGTCACCCAGGACCAGCACTAGCTACCTTCTTGATAACCATTATAAGTTACAACACGATGAGTCTTTCCATTATGTTGATGGAATGATGGTCAGTTTGGTTCATGCCAGTCGTCGGGAGCAGCGTCATTGCTCGCAATGAAAAGCGTCATTGCTCGCATAGAAAGCTGTAGTCCACTAATTGGCTACACAGTATTTTTTTCTTTGCACGAGACTTAAGAGAAAATTGAAGAACACAAAAGTGTGGAGGGGCATGGAAGCCATCACGGGATACAAGGAGAGGGAAAGTGTAGCTCCTTGTGATGATGATCTGAGATCAACCATTTTTACAACAGGTTTGGCCCTGCTTCTCAGACATGGGCCGTGTCCCAATCCGTGCACTTGAGCACTTCAAACACTGTTTTTGAGTGTGAAGTGCACACATGGTGTCATTTAAGCCAAAAATTCCGTGCACTGAAAGTACCAGGATGTTGCCCTGATCACGCCCAAAAATGCAGTGCAGAACGAAGCACACTACTGGCACTAAACTGACGCCATGTTGCTGAGGTAGAAGAAGAGGCAGGACTTTCGAACTGCTTTCAAAGCTAAATAACGGCGGTGAACAAAGCGGTGGCGACCCCTGCTGCATTGGAGGCTGTATTATACTGATTTAAGTAACGTTTATGAAATGATTTAGACATAATCACTAATGTTTATTGTGGCATGCTACCAAGCTCTTCACTCCCTGATGACAGTTATGATCTGGTCATTTGTCTGAGGCCGCGGTTATACCGGCTCAGTAGAGTTGGCTCATGCTAGTGGGCAATGCTAGTCCGTCACTTCCTGTAAGTGCAGTGCTCTATTTGGGTCAGTATTTAGTGACAATAGTGTGCGCTGCAGACGAAGTACACAGTGCGCACTATGCCCTGAATTCCAGTGCACTCAGGAAAGTGCGTGGATTGAGACACGGCCATGGACATGCACACCCAACGGCTGTCCCACCTCTGCTGTCTCCTGCTGTACTGCATCCAGTGGCTGCTCCATCTCTACTGCTGCATCCTCCTGCTGTGCTCCACCCAGCAGCTGCTCCATCTCCGCTGCTTCCTGCATTATTAAGTAATATTATTGATCATTTTCCTGTGTTTGGAATCTTGCATAATCCAAAAGATAATTCTCTAGTTGGAGTCAGTGAAACTACTTCTAAATTAGTGAGAATTTAAAAGTAGAAACTCCAGAAAAAATTGAGGCTTTAAAGGTAGACCTTATAGACTGTAGTTGGGATGATGTGTATGTTGAGGATGTGAGTCTGGCTTATGATAAATTTTTGTTTACATTTACAAAACTTTATAATAAGCATTGCCCTATTAGGAATTGCCAGGTCAAGTAAAAATTTAAAGAAAAATCATGAAAGATTAAGCACTTACAAATGGCATATAAAAAGAAAATATTATTATACAAAAAATACCTACAAAAGAAAACTAATGAAAGTGAAAAACGTACAAACAGGACAAGAATATTTTGACTTCTATTATGAAAAGACAGAAGAGGGAACATTATAATAAATTATTGGAGGGTAGTAAAAATAATACTTAAAAGACTTGGAAGATTATTAATGATATTAGGAAAAAACGCAACAAAACTGAATTCCCTTGTCATATTCTAAATAGGTTTGATCATACAGTGGACAGTCTGCAAAATTTTTTTGAAGAATTCAACAACTGTTTTGTGGGTGTTGGGAGTAGGTTGGCAAAAAGAAATGTAAAATTGTGACCAAAAAAAATTCAATATGTTTTATCATTAATAAAGATTAAATGTTCATTTGTGTGATAGAGTGATGTAATGGAAATTGTTAGAAAACTTAAAAAACATAAATTGATACTAACTTTATTGATATGTTTTATATGGTTTGGTATGTTTTTTTTATAACACCAACTGCTCCCCCCCGACTGTAATTGGCTGCCCATAGTTCTCAGATTCAACCTGATATGGGTAAAATGCAGAGAACACATTGGGACTCTTAAATATAAACATTATGCTTCAGCCTGTGTCTTTTCAGACACCTTAAATGTTATTTTGTACTGAACATGCAGTACAGATTGTTTGCATATGTGACTGAATAAATCTGAACTGAACTCCTGTGCTCCACCCAGCAGCTGCTCCATCTCTAGTGCTGCCGCCTTTGGCTCTGCTCCACCCAGCTCCACCTCTGCTACCTCTCTTCGTGAGTTTTATTTTACGGTGGATAAGGTATGTGGGGAGCTGGGGAGGGTGTATGCGTGGAAGTCTCCTGGTCCTGATGGAGTAGCACCAAGGCTCCTCAAGGACTGAGCTTCAGAGTTAGCCATGCCTCTACACATAATCTTTAACTGAAGTATAGAGACTGGACATGTTCCTGCCCTGTGGAAAACCTCATGCCTTGGACCTGTACCCAAGGTGACATGGCCTGTTGGAATGAAAGACTACATATCAGTAGCCCTGACATCTGTGATAATGAAGACCCTGGAGAGGCAGGTGGAACAGGCACTGGTTCTACTACAGTTTACCTACCAGGTAAACATGGGGGTGGATGATGCAATCCTTTTTCTGCTGCACCGCTCACTCTTGTTTTTGGAAGGGGCAGGGGGCTACATGAGATTGATGGGTTATTTTATTTCACGAGTGCTTTTAATAAAATTCAGCCTCACTTATTGAAGGAGAAACTGGAGAAGATGAGTGTGGATGTTGTTTTTACCACCTGGATAATCAACTATCTCGCTCAGAGGTGGAAGTACAGTATGTCAGGCTGGGGAGCGTGGTGTCTGGAACCGTGGTCAGTAAGATCTGCACCAATCTCGATTGATGGAGAAGTGATTGAAGTGGTGCAGTCACACAACCTTCTGGGAGTACATTTGGACAACAAGCTGAAGTGGTCGGCTCAGGCCAGCGCTCTGTACAAGAAGGGTCAGAGTAGACTATTTCCCGAGGAGGCTGAGATCTTTTAAAGGAGCTGTATCATGCTTTGCAAATGTTCCAAGAGTCAAATACAGGCAATTAGCAGTTAACTATGTTCCCATTGCCACTATAGAAACTAATTTGGTGTTAAATGTTTGTTTTTCTATGCGTCTAATTTCCAACACTAATTTCCAACAGATGGCTGACTGTACTGAACCACGAAGCTCTCGACCAATTGCAACATGTTTTACTCCCATTTCATGACGTCGCCCCAGAAGAGACACTGATTCTGAAGGGTCACAGAAGTGTTCTTAACACCGGCACCGGCAGCTCTCACATGGATGTTACTTGTAAACATTGATGGATAATCGGACTCCGATTGACGGTATAAAACGGAGCAGCCTGTTATGGAGCTGTATGCACTCGACCCAGAGTCTGATATGGAGTTTGAATTACACGCAGTACCACAGATGTACCACAGCAACTGGCTGGATAAGCTGATCGGGAAGTGTGGGTTGGTGAAAATAACTTTCTCACCATTAAATTTTACCCAGTTTTTTTTGTCTTTTAGGTCTCACTGGAAAGGGCATGACATAAAGGCTGAAATTATGGAGGCAGTGATGCTTTGATGTAACGGATGCAAACTATCCAAATGTTGGACACAAATCATTAAATCTAACTGAATATAAAAAGTTTCTCTGCAATAGTTGAAGCAAACAGAAAAAAGGAAGCATCGCTGCAGACATACATGGCCTTACCTTCCACAACAGATGGATTGGAGGAAGGAAGCAGCACAGAGTAGAGTTTGGGATCTCTGGTGTGAAGATGTTCTAGCATCTTCTGGCAGGCTTCATTTCCTTTATTCCTCACAGAGTCGATGAGGTCACGGGCCTTATCTTCTGTGGTTTGGTTTCTTTCCAATATATCCTTCCTCTCACTAACATTGAGAACACCATCTCTTTCCAGGTAATCTAAGAGCTGTTTGATGATTTCTAAGGAAACCCTCGATACAAACTCAGGACGAATATTGAAAACTTTACTCTCTGTAGACAAAAGAAAAGACATGAATGTGTCATTCAGACTTCAAATTTCATCTTTTTTGAATAAGAGAGGGCGAGGGTTGACTTGATGTCTTATACAACAACCCCACTCATCCTTCCTCCAACACACTAAACTTAGTTGTGGTCTAATTTTCAACAAATGATAGAAATGCACTGATTTAGAAAAGAAAGAAGAAAAAACACTGTGGACGGAAAATACATTTTTTTAAATGTCCAAATGAAAACCCTTTCTCTCGATGGAGTTTAATTTAACATCCTTAAAATTCACATCACAAACATTGTGCTAACATTAATTACACTTACAAATGATTCATTTTAATATGACAGAATTTATTACAATTAGGCCTACAGGAGATTTAAGCTGTGCACATTCGTACAATGTGCACAACATTCTTGGTGTAACACGCTACAGGGGAAAAGGAGCCCGAGTGTTTCCATCTTCACCTCCTGGTAGAGTAAACTCTGATATTTGTGTCTGAAGCCGCTTTCCCACTGAAATTAGCGGGTTCACACGGGTTTTTCAAACGCGGGTCGACCTGCTCATAATCACCATTTGGCTCCTTTCCCATTGTCAAAAAAAGCCAGGTCTGATCACCTGCTGGCCAGCTGCGTGGCCTCTGTCCCCACCACTGCATGTCTGGTAACGTCATCACGCTGGGTTCGCATTGATGATGTCAGCCGTGCCAAAGAAATCAGGAAAGTAAACATGGAGAGTGAGGCAGGCTGTACTCAGTGTGCTTTCTTGTTGCACCTTTGTCCGTCCTCAAAGTTGAGGAAAACCAGCGAATTATCTAGCGCAGATGGAACGCAGGAAACAAAGTTGTTTTATACTTTATATGAGACGCGACTGGCGTGATGTCACAATGTAGGTATGTACCCCCCAATGTCATCATGTAAATTCGCGGTTCAACTTGGGTCTGGTGTTTCCACTGCATGCCAATCGAAGCTGAGCCATTTGAAGGTGGTTTTATCCCACGTGGCTTGCGGAGTCATTTGACGCAGGTTGACGCGGGTCAGTGAGACTTTCCCACAGCCACAAAAAGCTGATTGTTCACAGGTTTAAATGGGTATTTTGGCCAGTGGGAAAGGGGTATGAGTTTCAGGTAGTTGATGTGCGCTGACAGAAGTGCACTCACCGGTGAGGACGTGCAGCGGTCATTTCACAGAGAAATTCTGAGAGTGCGCAACACAGAGGGCAGCAATGACATACCGTCAATTGGATAATTAACATAAGACTGTTTAGTTTTATTAAAATAAGTCAGTATGAACCTTTTCTGGTGGAGATGAGACTTTAAATGTAACATGTCTGTCTGACTGATGAGACAACTTTCTTTGTCAGACATGTGACTGGCAGGTAACTTGTAGGTGGGTTGTGTTTCACCTCCTGCTCAGCATTAAAGTTGTTGTATTAAAGGTTTAAATTGTAGTTTAACAGTTTCTGACCAGGATCTCTAACTCATGAGGGCATCCTCTAACATACAAGGACATACTAAAACCACAAAGAAGTCAGAGCTGTGATTGGTCAGTTTGGGCTTCATGTGATTCTGGGCCCTACCTGCTGAAGGTTCTGGATCTTCCTGGATTTGATCATCTTCCTTCATCAGCTGTTTTTCAGATGTCTCCATCTCTGCTGTGAGAAACATCATGAATCAGTGTCAGTCACATCATGTATTAAAAAAGCATGACTGAACTTTGATAGATTTTATCAAAGCTTATAAAAACGGTTTAAAATAGGAATGTGGAATACTGCAAGATTTGGTATCAATCTGATATCAAGTAAATAAAGGGCAAATATCAATACCAATTTGAATACTTTTTGGTAGTGCTGTTAGAATGAATGCATTACAGCAAAGAGATGAAAGAGCAGCTGCTCAAATTTTGTTGTTGCACAGCAACGATAATAAAGTCTATTCTATTCTATTAAAAAAGCTTTATTGTCATTGGTACAGTACAGACGCTGTAAGTAAAATTAGTTTATGAAGCGCTTTTCACAGATAAAAATCACAAAGTGCTGTACATAAAAGTGTAACTGGTACAACAAAATGACATAATTAACATATTAAAAGGAAACGATAATAGAAAATGAATTAAATTATAAAACACGCAATAAATTGTAAAACTGTTTGCACAATAATCATGAGAATGCTGGAACAGATAAAGATAAAATGGCAAAATAAGACATAAAATCCTCAATATGCAAAGAATTGCACAGGCATGGAGTATACTGTACATGCACAAATGCAAACAGTAAAGTGCAAAAGTTGCATGGAGTTATTCCATCATAAGGGTCTGGTGCATGTGTGTATTCAAAGTGGTAATGGCTGTGGGTTTGAGTTCTTTATGAACACCAAAGGGTTCCAAGGTATTAAGATCCAGAATGCCTCTACAGAGCAGATTGGAAGGGGGACTTTTACAGTTCCCCAGAACTTTAAAGGAGTGATGACATAGCAGTTAAAAACTAGTTTAAGTTGTTGGCATTACTTTATATGTAAATACTCCAAAGAAAAAAACTGCATTTTTTACAGGGAGTATTGTTTTGAAACGCCAGACCTCACTTCCTCAGTAATACAGTTGGGTCCGGTGATGATATGGAGCTTTACCCGGAGACCACGTTAACTTCATTTTGATTGGCTACACCTTATTTGGCTATGACCTTATTTGGAGAATCTAGGTCAAGCTGCGGTCGGAGTTTGCTAAAGGCTAACTGCTAGCAACATGGCTCACTTCAGACAGTGTGAGCTACGTTTATCAGATAAGACAGCATTTAGAAAATAAATAAACTTACAGGTAATGACAAGGTTGTGGCCCCCTCCCTCAGTGTTGCTGCAGAAGTTTTCTTTTGAATCCATTTGTTTGAAAATCCAGACCTGACTGCACAGAAGTTACTACTAGCTCCATTCACGAAGCTGAATCACACAGGGAGGGGAGGGGAGGGGGGAGCGGACGGTGCATAAACCGTTAGGAGAGAGAGAGGGGGGGCGCTGTTTACTTGATAGTGTGCTCTTATTGGAGCAATTAAATTACGTAGAATGATAGACCTACGTAGAATGATAGAACTACGTAGAATGATAGAACTACGTAGAACGATAAGCTGCTGTCTGATTCAACTGTTTCTGAGCAGAGAGACAAAGCTGACAGACCATAAACAGGAACTTTGATTCTCACTCTGGACATTCACATGACCTCATCAGTGCACAGCAGATCAGATTATACACCGAAAACCCCAGAAAAGTGAAATTTGATGTCATGGCACCTTTAAAGATAGGGCAGAGTCAAGTCAGATTTATTTATAAAGCACATTTAAAAACGACCTCAGTTGACCAAAGTGCTGTACATAGAAATAATAAAATCGAGTGAAGAGAATACAGCACTGGAGTGATGTGCTCACGTCGTTTACAGAAGACGAGCTGCTAAGTTCTGAACACTCTGTAAAAGACGGAGCAACAATTGTTAGATCCCAAAATAAAGGGAGTTACAATCATCAAGGCGACGTGTGATAAAAGCATGAATTGTCCTTTTCAGGTCTTTATAGGGTAGATATGACTTCACTTTACCCAGAGGCCATAAATGAAAGAAACTAGATTTAGCTACAGAACTAATTTGTTTGTCAAATCTAAAACCAGAATCGAAAATCACACCAAGATTCCTCACATACCGTTTACAGTACTGGGATAATGGGTCAATCTCAATGACATGGCCATCTAACATGTCTGTCTGACCAAAGACAATAATCTCTGTCTTATCCTTATTCAAAAGAAGGAAGTTTTGCACAAATCGTGAATTCACTTACACAAGACAATTCAACAGTGTGTTAGTGGATCCAGTAGATGATGACTGTAAAGGTAAATAGATTTGCAAGTCATCTGCAAAACAATGAAAGGAAATACCATACTTCCTAAAAATAGAACCCAGCAGACGCAAGAACAACAAAAAAAGAATCGGACCCAGGATGGAGCCCTGAGGGACCCCACAACTGAGTGGGGCTGCAGCAGATGAAAACTGGCCCAGGCAGACAGAAAAGCTCCTATCTGCTAAATAAGACCAGAACCAGTTAAAGGCTACGCTTTTGATGCCAACACACGAGTCAAGACGAGATAAGATCTGACGATTAACTGTATCAAAGGCTGATGTCAGATCTAACAGAATCAGGGCAGCGGAGCAACCACAGTCTGCAGTCATAAGCAGAAAAACCCTCAACAATGCTGTTTCAGTACTATGAAGCGATCTAAAATTGCAATTAGCTGCAGTCTTACCTTGATCTTAATTGTATTTCTGAAAAATTTCAAACGGTTTTCTCCAGAACTTTTGACAAAAAAGGGAGTTTAGAAATTGGTCGGTAGTTTGAGAGAACAGAGGGGTCAGGATCTCTTTTCTTAATGAGAGGCTGCACCACAGCATGTTTAAAGGCAGCTGGAACAGCTGGTGGGCAATGGTGGGCTTGAATGTAATGTTTTGTGTATGTATAGCAGTCTTGTGCTCTGAGATCCGAGTCTTAAGAGCTCTTTTGGTGTGACCGACTCATCACTTACCAAGCATAAGACAGAGCAAAGGCACTACCATAGCTGTACCTTGAGATTGTAGCCTACATAGGAGTCTTTTGAAAAAGTTATTGCACAATATACTGTAAATAATGAAGTTTCAGCATTTTTACTTCCTGTATTTGACAGCAGAGTGATATTATCTGCCGCTATGAGCATGAAGGTCTTTAGTTACACAAATATACAGTCAAAAATATGGGCACGTGTCAAAGGCATGAGGATATGGTAGATTTTGAAGATGATTTGGAATTTGTTTGATCAAATGAAATCTCTCTGAACCTGGAATACTACCAGAAGTAAAGCATAATACAGCTGCCGAGAAACTAGTCATTCAAAATGAAATGCATAACTGGTGATGCAACGTTAGTTTTATTTGTAACATTATTCTTTTAACACGGACATTATGTAAACATTAAGTCAATGTCAACTTTATTTATAAAGCACTTTACACACTTTAGCAATGGGGACCCAACAAAGCAGCATCACTGTTGTGACACAGGGCAAAGGCAGGTAAGTGAAACAGGAGACGTTTAGTTGTTAATTTCACAACATTGTTATAAACTTACCTGCCATCATCTGCTTGTAGATATAATGAAGAGTGACCGATGATACATCTCAGTCAGCGGCAGCTCCAGATAAACGATGCTGGACCTGTGCATAAGTTCCTTCTCTGGTTTCCTGCTGTGATTTTCTGCTGTAATCAGCGTTGAAAGCAGGAAGTGGCAAGTTGTGGTTATAATCGTTGCCAGCCTGTAATAATCTGTCCACCAGTGAAATCATGCCCAGCTAATCACGGTCATTTACATTTAGTCCGTCCTATTACAGTTATGAATCTGTGCGAAAATAAATCTGTGTGACAACTACTACCTCGGAGTTGGCGGCCAACTTCTGATCGATTGATTGAAATGAACCAATTAGCACAAATAGAGAAATGCTCAAAGCCAAGGTGCTCAAACAACAGGGGAAGTACCACTGAAGAAGAGGAAGATGACCATCTTTTTGCTAGTGTCATCTGATTCAGACACAGACAATGAGGCAGAGTCCATTCAATTTACATTGGAGCGCTACAAATCAGAATCTGTTATGTTCTGCATTTGTTTATATACATTTTATTTAACACTTAAATGGTGTGCCTGAGAAAAATGGAATAAAAGCCCCTTTTTTTAATTAATTAAAAGTAAAGGAGTAGAAGATCTGGTTTCAAAATAAACAGAAATGCACTGTAAATCTGTATAGTTCTAAATTGCAGTTCACACTAACACTGTTTTTTCAAATAGTGAATATTATGAAGCATAGAATGAATGTAAAGCATTTTAGTCAGTTATAATCTGCATTTGTTAATGCAAATTCTATTTCAACACTTAAATGGTGTGTGAGTAAAAAGCAATAAAAGCTCCCTTTTGTATTTAACTTATAAGTTGTCTTGAAAGTTATCAATCGTAGTTAATCGGATTAAATTTTTAACAGATTTGCAAATAAGCAGTTAATTTTTATTAATCGATTAACCGCCCAAATATATATAAATAATTTATATATATACTGTATATATATATATATATATATATATATATATATATATATATATATATATATATATATATATATATATATATGTATATGGAGAGAGAGAGAGAGAAGCATACACACAGCTCCTTCATCCTCCCTCATCACTGGATGGAGGATGACGACACTAAAATTCCAACTGTGAAGATTAGCTAATGTCCCAAATAAGAAGTTGAGAATTTTTGTGTTTGACTCTGAGTCACCGCCATGAAGTAGAAGCATACCATGTTTGGGCACATTTCACAGAGTTACGTCTAAGTAGGGGTTTTCCATCGTCTCAGCCCACATTGCAGTTGTGTTCACCATAATTCCTTCAGTACATCTGATCTGAAAGAGTGCAGGATGATTTGTGATTATGTGTTGATTAGGACTGGGCTCTGCTAGGTGACGCTTTCCTGGACGAATTTACATAAGAAAGGAATTAATGAGGCTTGAAATACATCGACTGAAAAATTTCGGCAGTGTATAGGGCTGGTATAGGGCTGGGAGTGTATAGGGCTCGAAAGTGTGATGTAGGGGACTAGGAAAACCGCAGTGCATTGTGGATCAAGTTTGTTTACGTTGACTGCATGCACGATGCTGCCCTCGTTCTTTTTCTTTGGATTTACAAGGTTTGACCAAGTTAAAAACTTGGTGCCATCATCCTGTGTCATTAACTGCCATAATCTTTCATACGATCGTAATGGTAAAAAAAAAAAAAAAAAAGATGGGTTAAGATTTTTCTCATTTCCAAAGCAAAGGGCGCTCAGATATGTGGGCTAACGAAGACATGCCGAATGGCCAAATATCACTTTCAACACCATCACCAAAAGGGTTTGCTGTATTTTCAGACTGGTAAGTTCTGTTCTGTTAGTCTGTTGTGGTGATAGTGGTGTTATGCTGTTTCACATGTAGCATATAGCTACCTGCTAGCCAGATGGACCTCAGTTGGGCACAAAAGGACTAAAATTCCATCAGAACCAAGCAGGACCGGTCCTGTTCAGCCCAGATTGCAGCTCAGAGAAACGCTGCCCTCTGCTGCTCACAGAAGGAAACACACCTTCCAGCTTCGACCTGTAGGTTCACCGACCACGAAGGAGGCTTTCAGAAACCTGGATGGGTTTTCTCTGTCCACCTTCTGCTGAGAGTCCTGGTCTCAGACTGGAATCAGGTTCCTGTCCAGCAGGTCTACAGGGACCATGTCCAGTTCTGTCACAGTTTAATGCTGCAGCTGAAAGTTTTATCAACTTTCAGGAAATGTTGGAAAATTGAAACGTTTCAAAGTGAAACATGTTTCTGTCATGACGATTTTCTGGATTCATCTTCATCAGCATCACAAGCAGAAAGCTTTTATATTTATTTTTTTATTATCAGAGAAAACAGAATCTGGAATTAAAAGGGGAAATCGGGATTCCATTCATTTAAAAAACATCAGATTAACGTGACAAACACACGTCTCTAAGTTTCACCTTAAATATAAAGAGTTGAATTACGGTGAGATAAAAACAAGTAGCAGAAAAATCAGTCTGAAACCAAACGTTTAATATTTACAAAGAAAAGAGTTGTGATAAAAATCTCACAAATATTTAAAGGAAGCTAAAATATTTCAGGCTTTCTTGTTTTCTGGTCTTATGTGGGATCTGATTCCTTCTCCAGAGGGTGGGAGGTGCTACAGGTCTGGGAGACCAGGAGGACTCGGAGCGGTGGACTCTCAAACCGGAGGACAAGCAGGACCATGACCTGGACTTGGCTGGAGGTCCAGAGACGTCCAGACCTCACAGGAAGAGACTCAGCTGTTCACCACTCAGTCACTGTTGTCATGGTAACGCCCAGACGAGGTGATGATGAAGGAGTCGAGCTTCAGCTGCTCCTCCGCGTCTCCTTCCATCACCTCCTCCTGGTCCTGGTTCAGCAGCTTAAAGATGGCCGCCAGCTGCTCCTCCTGCACCCTGAAGACACACAGAGTCACGTCACAGGAACCTGACCAACCTCTCACCTCCATCTGTATCATAGCCTTTGTTGCCATGGCAACACCATGGAAACAAGCTGACGGGAAAATTGTTATTCATTGAGAAACTGATATAAAGATCATGTAAGGATTAAACAACGAGGAGCCGTGCATTAGACAGTTTTAATGCACAACGCAGAGTTTAGAACACCACGATGGGCACCGGAGTGCAGCTGGCAGCTGTGGCTCAGGTGTAAAAGCAGTCATCTTTCAACCAGAGGGTCGGGGGATCGACTCCAGGCTTCCCCAGACTACATGCCGAAGTGTCCTTGGGCAAGACGCTGAACCCCACAACCTCCCGATGTGCCTATCGGGGTGTGAATGTGTGTATGATTGTGTCTGACAGGGTGAATGTGACATGAAGTGTAAAGTGCTTTAAGTGGTCAGTTCGACTGGAAAAATGCTATAAGTCGCATCAGTCAAAAAATGCATCATGAACGGGAAAAAAAAACATATATGAGACGAATCAGACTACAAGTCGTATTTATTTAAAATAGGGTGTTTTGGGGATTTTTCATATCCTACTTGTTACTGCTAAAAATTACTCAAAGTGGTTAAACCGCCACGTTGGTACTAAGGGGCCCAAAGTGGGCCAAGAAAATCTCTCCCACACCATCACACCACCACCACCAAGCTGAACCGTTGATACAAGGCAGGATGGATCCATGCTTTCATGTTTTTGACACCAAATTCTGAGCCTACATCTGAATCTGGGAGCAGAAATGGAGACTCATCAGTCAAGGCAACATTTCTCCATCTTCTATTGTCCAATGTTGGTGAGTCTGTGTGAATTGTAGCCTCAGTTTCCTGTTCTTAGCTGACAGGAGTGGCACCCGGTGTGGTCTTCTGCTGCTGTAGCCCATCTGCTTCCAGGTTGGATGTGTTGTGCATTCAGAGATGCTCTTCTGCAGACTTCGGTTGGAACAAGTGCTTATTTGAGTTCCTGTTGCCTTTCTATCAGCTGGAACCAGTCTGGCCATTCTCCTCTGACCTCTAGCATCAACATTTGCACCCACAGAACTGCTGCTCACTGGATATTTCCTCTTTCTGGGACCATTCTCTGTAAACCCTAGAGATGGTTGTGCAGGAAAATCCCAGTAGATCAGCAGTTTCTGAAATACTCAGACCAACAACCATGCCACGTTCAAAGTCACGTAAATCACCGTTCTTCTTTGTTCGTCTTCACCATGTCTACATGCCTAAATGCATTGAGATGCTGCCATGTGATTGGCTGATTAGAAATTTGCATTACCGAGCAGTCGGACAGGTGTACCTAATAAAATGGCCGGTGTGTGTGTAGATTATATATATATATATATATGTACACACATATAAATTCCTTGTATTCCTTGTTTTTTTAATACAAAATAGAATGTACTACAGTATACTAACAGTACAGTATAGTTTAAAATTGGTTGTACATTCCCAATAAATATATCTATACAAAACTAGAAGTGGGTGTACTCTGTGTACTCACATATACTTGGACAACCTCTGTTGCCACTTTTAGATTTCTGTTTGTCACTGATTTGAACAGTTTTTTTTTTACACTTTAGAGCAGCATTGTTCGTGTAATCGTGAAATGAATACAGCAGCTCTGACATCATTCGTTCATGTTCAGGTTCTTACGTTGTGGTTATTTATAAGCACAGTATTATATAATCATAGAAGCTTGGGGCCAAAATTACCTAAGCTTTGCTGCGTCGTCCTAAAATCCTGAAATGTGAAAAAGTCTCTTTTAGTTTCCACCTTAAAAGCCACTTTTACTCCTTAAACTTTAATTGGTAACGCTTTATCATAAGGTCCTTGTAATAAGCATCAGTTAATAGGTAATAAGACCCTTTGAAGTGCGTACAAGATCCTTATTAACATTATTATTCATTTATAACATATTTGTATAAACAGTGTCATAATATAGTTAATAGCAGACTATAAGACATTTATAATAACTTTTAAGCAACTTGACAACTGTTTGTTGCTGCTTAAGAACATTGATAAAATCCTAATGAGTATCTTGTAATTGTTCATAACATTACAAACACATATATTGACTCAACTACTCCAACCATTATGTCTTTGTCATGCCTTTACTAATCTTTGTTTAATGTGTTAACAGTAATATACCTGTATACTTTATTACTCATCTACCACTGAAACATTTGCTGTGTTAAGCAATTTTTTCTTTCATTAAACCTTGACCACATTGTTTGTTCCTGATGGGGAAGTTGTAAAAATCATTAGCCATAAATAAATGCATAATAGAAGATTTATTATACTCAATAAGGTACCTATTAACTAATGCTTATTACGATAACCTTAATATAAAGCGTTGCTCTTTAATCCAGCACAAAAGTTTGATTTTTAGTTTTGTTTGATTTATGCATTTTTTGTTTCGAATTCTAAATAATTGTTCTAATGTCTGTTTATATTTTTCCAAATGTGCAGCATTTGTTTAGATGTGTAAAAACATAGTTAACTGTTAATAAATGTATGCTAACTGTTAATAAATGTATAGTTGACTGGTAATAAAGGCATAATGAAGTACATTTTATTTTGATAAAGTGAAAAAATATTCTTAAAGGCATAATAATAAAAGATTTATCAGCCTTAATAAGTCATTGTTCTCATTTTAGATCTGGTACCTTCAAAAAGCACAATTATAACTTATAACAGATGATCAAAGTATATGTTGATGTTAATAAATCAAACAAAGATTACAAAAGGCGTGACAAAGACATAATAGTTGGGAGAGTTGAGTCAATATGTGTTTGTAATGTTATTAACAATTATAAGATACACAGGATTTTATTGATGTTCTTAAGTTATTATAAATGTCTTCTTAAATGCTATTAACTATATTATAATGATACTATGAATAAATATATAGTGGTAAAAATGAAAATAGCAAGCATCTTGTAAGCACTTTTAAGGGTCTTTTTTCAACTATTAACTTATTTTCATTACAAGAACCTTAATATAAAGCGTTATTCTTTAATCCAGCACAAAAATTTGCTGTTTTAGTTTGTTTGATTAATGCCTTTTATTCATGTTTTAAGTGCTAAATAATTGTTTTCATGTCTTGTGTTTAATTCTTTCCAAATGAGCAGCGTTTGTTCAGATGTGTCAAAGTTCTTTCTAAATGAAGTTGGTGGATCTTCCCAGCAGCTGGACTGGTCCGTGTGGTGTGTTTGAGTGCCGTTTGTCAGCGTGGGTGGAAACCAGCTCAGCGAGGAGCTGAATGAAGGTGAAGACTGCAGGTGTGAGCAAGGTCTCTTTAATGATCCAGACTTTAGAAAACTTCACTGCAGCAACATTTACACGCCGTCACGCTTTTATTTCAGGACTTAAAACAAAGAGAGAAGAAGCTGCAGCCGTCGGAGCGTCTGCAGAGGGTTCCTCCTCTGAGACGGGGACGGGCTGGACCTCTGGTTTATGCTTTACAGAGTAACTACACACAGTTTGTCCTCATGCAGCTTTTCTCCTTCACTGCAGAAAACCTCAAGACAAAGAAAAACAACAGGGCTGATTCCTGAAGGCACTTTGGTGTAAAACACGTTTGCTATTCACAAGCAGCTCAGGCCTCGGATCTGTTAACTCCACAAAAACACCAACAAAGCTGAAGCTGAACGATGGCGGATCTTCATCTCCTCCTCCTCATCCTCCTCCTCACAGATCAGCTGCAAAGAAACAAAGAAGAAGATTCAGTTTCATCCTTCACAACTGAAGGAGCTTAAATGCTGCAGATGTTAAAGGAACAGTCCACCCACAGAGTACTGTTCCTTCATCTTCCCCTCATGCGGAGTAAGACTCAGGAGCACTTTTTTAAAGGAATATTCCGCCCACAGAATGATGTAACTTTATCTTCCACTTCCCCTCATGGTGAGAAAGACTCTGCAGCACTTTTTTAATATCTCAAATGCAGCCGGTGATCAGGAAGGCTTCTCGTTTCCCCCCAACTTTCATATAATGGAGTTCACCGGGGTCCGAGCCAAAAAGGTCCATAAAAGTCCACAAAAACTTGTCAATATTCCTCCATACTGCTCGTCCAACGTAATCCAAGTGTCCTGAGTGGGTAGCGTCCAGAATTTACTGGAAACGACGTCATTTAGGACATTTTTAGAGCCTAAACAGTAGAACATCTTACTTCCGCGAAGCACGCATATGCGTGTTCATAAACTACGTAAACTACGGAAGCCTCGGCGTTCAGAGCCTACTCTGCCGGTATACAAGCGTAGAAGAAGTAATTAGCTGTTTACATTGTGCTTAGAGCGACAGAGCTGCAGACAAACCGGGACAAACACAAGAGGGTCCAAGAGGGGTTGATATTGATTTAAAACAAAGAAAGAAAGAAAAAGAGAACGTGTGATCTCGTCTGCCGCGGCTTCCGTAGTTTCATGAAGGCGCATCGGCGTGCACGCAATAGATACGATGTAGTACTGATGTAGTACTGATGTAGTGCTGATGTAGTACTGTTTAGGCTCTAAAAATGTCCTAAATGATGGTTTCCAGTAAATTCTGGACGCTACCCACTCAGGACACTTGGATTACATTGGACGAGCAGCATGGAGGAATATTGACACGTTTTTGTGGACTTTTTGGTTCAGTCGCCAGTGAACTCCATTACATGAAAGTCGGTGTATAATGAAAACTTCCCCCGATCTCCGGCTGCATTTGAGAAATTAAGAAAGTGCTCCAGAGTCTTGCTCAGAAAGAACATCATTCTGTGGGTGGACTATTCCTTTAACCCTGGTCAAGTTTAAGCCTTTAACTGTGGAGAAAATTTCTCTATTATTTAATGAATCTCTTTAAAAACTTGTGGAACTAAACCTGTCTGAGTCATCTGTACTTGGAAAGCAAAGCGTCCATGTTTGTAATCTCATTACTGTTTCAGGTTTTAACTGGTTTAATACTCTGTGAGGTGCAGTCAGATGTTTGCATCGTCCTGGATCAGGAAGGTGTCCTTTCATGGTGGAAAAGGGTCAGGTTACAGATCAGGACCAGCAACCATCGTGTTTCCCTGAAGGTGATAAATCAGCCGGTTTAGTTACTCGTAGAAACATCCTGGTCTGAGCTGGACATAAAGTTTGCTTGTGGACAGAATTTGTCCTCATCTCTCTGATTGGTTCTTGAGTCAGAGTAAAATATGGACAATGTTTTGTTTGCATTTCGAATGGATCCTTATAAATATAATTTCCCTGAATCTTACTGATCTGCTGTCCCTGTCCTGCCTCCATCTACAGTCCAGTTCGTCCTGTGAACCTGTAACAGCTTTGGAAGAAGCAGAAACTCACCGTTAGCCGTGGTGTTAGCAGGCAGCATGCAGGGTTAGCAGGATGGACAGACGAGACTCACGTAGAGACATGAAGGACAGATGGGAAGCAGAGGAGTTCCCCTCGTATGCAGTAACGAAGTTTACACAGCAGGGGGAGCTGCTACAGAGGCAGAACTACAGCTGTAATCAGCTGATAAGTCCTGATGAATGCCACCCCCACAGACCTGCAGATCTGTGGATGACCAGAAGGTCTGCAGGTCTGTGGTGGACCAGCAGGTCTGTGGAGGACCAGCAGGTCTGTGGAGGACCAGCAGGTCTGTGGTGGACCAGAGGGTCTGTGGAGGACCAGCAGCGCTGCAGGAGGCTGATATGAAGTCTGGCAGCAAGCTGGTGAAATCAGAGCAGCACTGATATCAAATCCACACCCAGAGACTGAAACTGCAGCGTCGGCTCGACATCTGGAAGAGGAACGACCGGATCGGGTTTCCATCTCTCCATCAGGAGTTCTTCAGACTTCCAGAGGCTCAAAAACCTCTTGGCCTCTCTATTCTTTTCACGGATTGTTTTCCAGGAGAGTTTCTGCGATTGATTATTAAACCTGACGCATTCAGTGAGGGAGGAGGAAACGTTCCTGTTTTAGCTCTTCTGAAAGCAGCTGGACATAAATGTCACATAAAACCTTAAAAAAAAAGATCTGGACTTGAGGAAATAAGAGTTTATAATGAAAGTGATCATATGATGTAACAAAGAGTTTCTTTATTGGTTTTTATTCAGGATTCTATTGTTTGATTGAAGCACAGTTGAGTAAAAACTCTGGATACTTCGTAGATGATAGACGGCTCAAACAAACCAAACTTCATGAAAACGGTTCCAGAATGAAAGAAATCAGCTGATTATGTTGTTTGTTGATGTATTTACACAAACATGGCTGCAGCCGGACGACGGCGCCGCCATCAGGTCCATCCAGGACTGACAGCAGCTGATGGATTAAGCGAGTATGAGGATGGGACCCTTCATCCTCACAGCAGGAATGTTTACAGCCTGTAAACATGTTTGTTTACATGAAAACAACACCACATCCTGTTGGGCTTCTTCCTACAGAAGCTTCTACAGGATCCTTTGTGTGTCCTGTATGGATGTCTTACCCCCTCAGAGCACGTGTGACCCACATCCCCCCCCCCCGGCCTCCTCCTTTGTCTCCACACTGAACTGGTCTGGACTGGGACTGGACTGGGACTGGACTGGGCAGGAGGGGAGTAATAAGAGGATAACATGGCGCCATCTGGAGCAGAGGACGGCCGCTCGCCCAGCAACAGCTGGCCGTGAACACGCCCATGTGACCCGGTTATCAGCAGCCGGGGGGGTCCAGTATGGAGGTGGGAGGGGAGAGATGGGGTTGATGAGGATGAGGAGGTGCTTCATCAGCAGGAACAGACTGATACTCGACCTCAGAGATCCACCAGGCCACAAATCTGCGTCACCAGTTTGGATTTAACAGATCCGTTAGAGTTCAGTTTCATGATGCATTCAGCTGCAGCGTTAAAGCGTGGGAAACCAGCCTTTCTTCCCACAGCGATCCGTTTTCAAGCAGTCGGAACTGGGATGGGAGCTGAAACCTAGGTCCCGGTCTCCTGGTCATCTGGAGGTACACCTGCGCCAGACTGTGATTGGTCAGACTGTTATTGATGCTGTTACCGGGCAGATTATTTATCAGCTGCTCTGGTAAATCTGGACCTTTTTGGGTTTTCAGCATCAGCACCAAAGCAAACCATCTACAGTCCAACACAGACTAAGTTTTAGGTTTCCTCTTCACTTCACAGAGAAAATGATCCAAACTAAGTAAATCTTCTCCATTAGTTCATAATTTATCTTCATTCTGGATGATACGGTCAGAATACTTCCTAAATTACACACCACATCACCAAAAGTATTTCCTCCCCATCCAGATGATGGAATCAGGTGTTCCATCACTTCCACAGGTGTATGAATGAAGCAGCTCGGCATGCAGACTGTTTCTACAAACGTGTGAAAGAATGTGTCGCTCTCAGGAATCAGTGAATTCCAGCGTGGAACTGTGATAGGATGCCACCTGCAACAATCCAGCGGTGAAGTTTCCTCCTAAATATTCCACAGTCAGCTGTCAGCTGGATTCTAAGAACATGGAAGTGTTTGGGAACGACAGCATCTCAGCCATGAAGTGTTCGTCCACGTAAACTGATGGAGCGGGTCAGCGGATGCTGAAGCGCATAGTGAGAAGAGGTGGCCAACTTTCTGCAGAGTCAATCACTACAGACCTCCAACCTTCATGTGGCCTTCAGATCAGATCAAGAACAGTGACAGAGAGCTTCATGGAATGGGTTTCCATGGCGACCAGCTGCATCCATCCATACATCACCAAGTGCGATGCAAAGCGTGGATGCAGTGGTGGAAAGCAGCCGCCACTGGACTCTAGAGCAGTGGAGGCGTTCTCTGGAGGACCAATCACGCTTCTCCATCTGCAATCCGATGGAGGAGTCTGGGTTTGGTGGTTGCCAGGGCAACGGTACTTGTCTGACTGCATTGTGCCAAGTGTAAAGTTTGGTGGAGGGGGTATTATGGTGTGGGGGTGTTTTCAGGAGCTGGGCTTGGCCCCTTAGTTCCAGTTTGGTGGAGGGGTGATTATGGTGTGGGGGTGTTTTCAGGAGCTGGGCTTGGCCCCTTAGTTCCAGTGAAAGGAACTCTGAATGCTTCAGCATACCAAGACATTCTGGACAATTCCATGTCCCAACTTTGTGGGACCAGTTTGGAGCTGGCCCCTTCCTCTTCCAACATGACTGTGCACCAGTGCACAAAGCAGGTCCATGAAGACCTGGATGCAGAGTCTGGTGTGGAGGAACTGGACTGGCCTGCACAGAGTCCTGACCTCAACCCCATAGAACAGCTTTGGGATGAATCAGAGCGGAGACTGAGAGCCAGGCCTTCTGGTCCAACATCAGTGGGACCTCTCGGTGGTCTGGTGGCCGACTGTCTCCCATCAGGACTCGTGGGAGGAGAACCGACTTGTCCTCTGGAGGGTTGATATGGTTCTGATTCAAACTGATTTCTAGTCTGCTGCAGATGATTGGCTGAACCTCCAATCTGACATCATCACACATGTTTCAGAGAGCTGATGCTCCCAGTTTGCTTCTCCACTGTGGGAACTGGTTTAAAAGCCCAGAAGAACTTCTACGGTGGTCCTGCTGTTTTATCCTCAGCTTCTTCACTCATCTTCATGGAGACCTGAAGACTGACCCAAGACCTTCGCGCTCACAATGTAAAACCATCGGAGGGTTTAGACCAGGGGTGTCAAACATGAGGCCTGGGGGCCAAAACCGGCTCACCAGATGCTCCAGTCTGGCCCTCGAGGTGACTCATAAATGTCACATTTAAAACAATAAAACAAACTAGTTTCTGATTGGTCCCCCAGAGCTTGGAATCTTTTTAAATGTCTAAATATGAAGTATTTCAAGATTACCTTTAAAGATCTGACCTCAGTTTATTTATATTATGAGGTCAGGATGACTTCACACATGTGGAAATCTTATTTCTCATGAAAAGTCTCCGATCATAATGTGAAATACTGTATTTTTTTAGTTCCAGATACCTGAGATTCAGTATTACAGTAAGTCATTTTGTAGATCAATTGTCGTATTTGAATGAGTTGATCATAATATGATAGTAAAAGTAAAAAAAAAAAAAAAAAAAAAATATATATATATATATATATATAAAACATATTAAAAATAATATTTGGGACGTTTTAAGGGAAACTTTATTTTACAAATTCAGATTTAAATAAGTTTATATTAAAATTGATATAAATATTTTGTCATATAAAAATATATAATAAAATGTTGACTAAAAATCAATACATGGAATGAATAAAGACAATAAAATATAATCAAATGAGGCAAAGTATTGTTGAAACCACTCGTTCCTCAATAAATTTCATGTTCATTTCTTCTAAAAGCAAAGTTCATTAAATTTAAACATCTTGAGAATGTGCTAAAATAAAGTGAAACATCTGCAGTTTTTGTTGTTTATAGGTTACCGTGTGATCATTTCCTGGTCCGGTGCACTTGAGATCAAATCGCGCCGTTTGTGGCCCCTGAACTAAAATGAGTTTGACACCTCTGGTTTAGATGTTGAGCTTCCAGGAGAAGCTTCGGGTCTGAGCAGGATCGCATTTGTTGCGTGTGTCGGTGAACGTGAGCCTCCTCGGACGCTGCAGCTGCAGGTTCCAGATGAAAACACCACGAGGAATAATTATCAGGATTCACTTTCTGCGTTTTCCCGGTTGAAACTGGTTCATCGGTGTAAATATTTCAGGTATCCCCAAGTAACTCGGTCAGTATTAGTCTGTCCTTGCTGTGGTTGGTTTGGGGGGGCCGAGGTTATCGAGGGGGTGGGTGGGGGTTATATTCAGCAGGAGCATCACCTTACCAGGTCCTTCCTATCATTGAGTCTGTTCAGGCTGATTACAGACGGGTAAAGTCAGACGTAAGCTCTATCCTGAAAAGATAAAGGTACGTTCATCAGACACCAAAGTCACACGGTTTACAACATTTCTGCTGGAAATGAACAGAAAACAGGCCATCATGCTGGGAGGGGGGTGGGGGGCAGATGGAGGTTTGGGCTGATCGGAGCAGCAAACACCTGAGCTGAAGGAAACATGAAACCGTTCATCCTAAACCTGATGTTACATCACCGCCCCTTTACAAGCCGGTCATGATGCAACATCAGAACTACGGAACAACAGAAGGGTCATAATTACAAAGAGAGAGATTCAGATTTACAGCAAATATCTCATAATGGTTTTCTTCTATGGCATATATGTAAAAATATCAATTATTATACATTTATTTATCCAGAAATATTAGAATTCTATATATTGTTTACTTATCTATTTCACCTATTTCTCATTTTAAATTATATTTACTTCATTTATTAATACACTTCTTTGTTTTTTTTTTATCTCTTAATGCACTTCTAAATCATAAGTTATATAACAAAAAAATCTTTCTGTAAAACTTTTTCATGTATTTCTGCATTTATCTTTTTTTATTTCACTAATTGTTTCTATTTTGATTAGTACTATGTTAATAAGGTGGGTGTGTCTAATTTAATTCAGAGACATGATTGGTCCTGTCTGACCAATCCCGTTCAGAATAAGATTCTGACCATACAGATATAATATGGTAATATTTAATAATATATCCCTGAAAAAAATTACTTATTTCTGCTTGTGGCATCTTCGTTCCTCCATCAATAAATAACAACAAACTCCAGGCATAAGTAACAACAAATTCCAACCATAAATAATAATAATAATACATTTTATTTCTAGAGCGCTTTTACAGAAGCTCAAAGACACTTTACACAAGGGAAAAAAAACGACAGTATAAAACAGTCTGGTACAAATTTATGACAAACATTAGATTCATATATATATAAATGGTTTGTGCTTCTTGTGTTGGTGTGTCTTTTTGTCTCTAAGGTCTCCACCTGTGTACGTGGAGAGTTTGGAGACCTCTTTTTACCACCTACCCATCTTTCCTCATGTCACTGTTTTCTTTTGGAAGGTGCGCCCTGGGGGCTGTTGACCACGGTCTACTTGATCCTGTCTTGTTATGTCTTTGTCTATGTGTCTTGGACAGGTTGTACTGAAACATGAATTTCCCTCGGGGATCAATAAAGTTCTTTGATTTGATTTGATAAATATATATATAAATTACACTCTCCTGAGATAATTAATAAACTCCAACCATAAAAAAGAGCAAACTCCTTACATGAACAACAACAAACTCCAACCATAAATAAGAAACTCCTGACATAAATACCAAATTCCAGCCATAAATAACAACAAATTCCAACCATAAATGGCAACAAACTCCAGACATGAATAACAACAAACTCCGACATAATTAACAACAAACTCCAGCCATAAACAATAACAAACTACAGCCATAATTAACAACAAACTCCTGCCGTATGATCAGTCTACCTCCTGTCCTCAGATCTGTGCAGGAGTTATATCTCTGTGGAGTCTCTGTATGCTTGGGCTTGTTTCTGAGATGCATCTGCTTGTGGCTTCTCGCTGACCTTTGACCTGCTCTGAGACATCATGACCTCCACGGCCCCCCATCGTGATGTGTGTGTAACCTGCTGCTCTGTGAGAAACATCTGTGATACCGGTTCAGACCGGAGACGTTTCTCGTCTTTGCTCCTCGCTACACTCCCTGCAGAGATCCAGAAAAAGCAGCGCTGCCAAGCCGCGGGAATGTTTGGAGCTGAAAATAAAATCTGGCTGGAATCAGGGAGCTGCAGACGTGCACTCCCTGAAAACCTGCCGAGCCACAGCTGGAAACTGCTCTCCTCCTCGGGCCTCACTTCAGCTCGCTTTCAGAAAAAGACTGCATGTAAGAGGGTTACGTAACAGCCCGGCGCGCTCGGTTCCAGCCTCGGGAAGTGATGACAGAGATGCAGGAAGGCAGGAACTGAGTATAACCAGACAGATTTTACATGTCACGTAGAGGCCGATTTCCCCGAACGTGGAAAAGAAACGAGTCGGGCGGCACAGAAAAGCACGTCTACGATAGCGTGAGGCCGCTAGCAGCTCTGCAGGACCTCTGTTCATGCAGCAGTCAGAGGGTTTGTGTTTGCATGCTGCAGCGTCATCACGCCGGACAGGTAGCGAGCGTTCACACCCACCTCTGCTCCTCCTCCACCTCCTCCTTCATCACCACAGTCTGAGCTTTGCTGGCTTTTTTCCCAGAAGCAGACGTCTCCTCGTCTTCGGTCACATCTAGAACACAGAGGACACACATCAAGTCCAGCTTTTATGGACCACAGCCTGTCACCTCTTAACCTTCATAGAGTAAAACTTCATCTGCTCGTCATCACCTTAAAGGCATATGCCCCCTCCCCGGGTGAAACTGAGCCTCCCCTCCCAGTCTCCTGAGTTGGAAAAGTGGGCAGAAGCGTTTTCTAGCTGACCCAGTCATTCTCTAAATCTGGCAGCGCTGACTTTAGCTTAGCTTAGCATAGTTGCTGTAATCTGGTGGGTCCAACTAGCACCACTCAGTGAAAGTGAACTAATTAACCCAAGATTTTTTCCAATTACGTTTTGTGACCTGCACATTCTGATAAAGTACTAAGAAGAAGCCGATTTCACATCACAGGACCGACTAGTTGGATTTCAATAGGCAAAATGTATGCCACGGAACTACAGGCCAATCACAGGCCAAGCACTGCGGATAGTAGAAACCCTGTTTACAGAAGTTGGGGATGCTACGTGCTTCTAACCTTTGCGGCTATTCGACTGACTCGGGTCAGGTTTTGGTGTTTGGACTGTGTCTTCTGTTCCCCTGGATGGACTCTGGTCAGGTTTTGGTGTTTGGACCGTGTCTTCTGTTCCCCTGGATGGACTCGGGTCAGGTTTTGGTGTTTGGACTGTGTCTGCTGTTCCCCTGGATGGACTCGGGTCAGGTTTTGGTGTTTGGACTGTGTCTGCTGTTCCCCTGGATGGACTCGGGTCAGGTTTTGGTGTTTGGACTGTGTCTTCTGTTCCCCTGGATGGACTCAGGTCAGGTTTTGGTGTTTGGACTGTGTCTGCTGTTCCCCTGGATGGACTCTGGTCAGGTTTTGGTGTTTGCACCCTGTCTGCTGTTCCCCTGGATGGACTCTGGTCAGGTTTTGGTGTTTGCACCCTGTCTTCTGTTCCCCTGGATGGACTCGGGTCAGGTTTTGGTGTTTGGACTGTGTCTGCTGTTCCCCTGGATGGACTCAGGTCAGGTTTTGGTGTTTGGACTGTGTCTGCTGTCAGGTTTTGGTGTTTGGACCGTGTCTGCTGTCAGGTTTTAGTGTTTGGACCGTGTCTTCTGTTCCCCTGGATGGACTTGGGTCAGGTTTTGGTGTTTGGACTGTGTCTGCTGTTCCCCTGGATGGACTCGGGTCAGGTTTTGGTGTTTGGACTGTGTCTTCTGTTCCCCTGGATGGACTCGGGTCAGGTTTTGGTGTTTGGACTGTGTCTTCTGTTCCCCTGGATGGACTCGGGTCAGGTTTTGGTGTTTGGACCGTGTCTTCTGTTCCCCTGGATGGACTCGGGTCAGGTTTTGGTGTTTGGACCGTGTCTGCTGTTCCCCTGGATGGACTCGGGCCAGGTTTTGGTTTTTGGACTGTGTCTGCTGTCAGGTTTTGGTGTTTGGACCGTGTCTTCTGTTCCCCTGGATGGACTCGGGTCAGGTTTTGGTGTTTGGACCGTGTCTTCTGTTCCCCTGGATGGACTCGGGTCAGGTTTTGGTGTTTGGACCGTGTCTTCTGTTCCCCTGGATGGACTCGGGTCAGGTTTTGGTGTTTGGACCGTGTCTGCTGTTCCCCTTAATGGACTCGGGTCAGGTTTTGGTGTTTAGACCGTGTCTTCTGTTCCCCTGGATGGACTCGGGTCAGGTTTTGGTGTTTGGACTGTGTCTGCTGTCAGGTTTTGGTGTTTGGACCGTGTCTTCTGTTCCCCTGGATGGACTCGAGTCAGGTTTTGGTGTTTGGACTGTGTCTTCTGTTCCCCTGGATGGACTCGGGTCAGGTTTTGGTGTTTGGACTGTGTCTGCTGTCAGGTTTTGGTGTTTGGACTGTGTTTTCTGTTCCCCTGGATGGACTCGGGTCAGGTTTTGGTGTTTGGACTGTGTCTTCTGTTCCCCTGGATGGACTCGGGTCAGGTTTTGGTGTTTGGACTGTGTCTTCTGTTCCCCTGGATGGACTCAGGTCTTGTCAAACACCTGCTGTGAGGCTGAAAGCGTCCGCGTGGACAGCGGCTGTCATGCTGCAGATTAAGTGTGATGCTTGTGAGGCAGATGGCTGCAGCCTGTCCACAGCAAGGACACTATAGGCCTTTACACCTTCTCACCTGTCTTCACACAAGCACACCTGGGTGGCTTTCCACCAATGGAGGGCGGGTTTTCCTGACTTTCTGCCGATTCAGCCATTTTAACACGCTGCTCTGAAAGCAGCAACCTTTCCTGGGAGGGACTTATCTGTCAGCTACAGCTGCTGCCTGCCGTCTATCCTGAGATCACACGCAGCTAAAACAAAGCAGGCTCTGACTGCAGTGCGGCACATGTTCTAACAGCTCTGAGGCCAGCTGCTCAGAACACCTTCAGTTAAAGGCCTCAAAGTTTCAGATTTTCTGCTCATCGTGGTGATGAGGGGTTAAAACTGACCTCACGCTGCGTCTCAGTGAGCTGCAGTTAATTCTGGCCTCTTTATCTGCAGAACTAGATGGGTTTTTGTTTCAGGGTAAAATCTACTAAAACAGAAAACTGCCGAGCTTCAGATGTTCTCGTCTGCTTCAGCAGAGGAAAGTTCATCTACGTTGGAAATGTCAGAACCAAGCACAGGTCCTGATCCAGAATCCTTTTACACGGGCTTCAAGGAAAACTGGAAAAAGAAATGAATGCAGAAATCAAGATGTGGAATATTCTGGTCTGGGAGAAGTGGTCTGGAACTGGGATATACTGGTCTGGAACCAGCATATCTGGTCTGGAATTGGGATATTATGGTCTGGAACTTGGTTATCTGGTCTGGGACTGGGCTAACTGGTCTGGAAAATGGACATCTGGTTCTGGAAAATGGGATATTCTGGTCTGAAACTGGTATATCCTGTCTGGAACTGGGATATCTGGTCTGGAACTGGCAACTGGAATATCTGGTCTGGAAAAGGTACATCTGGTCTGGAACTGGGATATCTGATCTGGAAAAGGGATATCTGGTCTGGATCTGGGATATCTGATCTGAAAAAGGGATATCTGGTCTGGAACTGGGATATCTGATCTGGAAAAGGAATATCCGGTCTGGAACTGGCATATCTGGTCTGGAACTGGAATATCTGGTCTGGAAAAGGGACATCTGGTCTGGAACTGGGATATCTGATCTGGAAAAGGGATATCTGGTCTGGAACTGGGATATCTGGTCTTGAAAAGTAATATTGGATCTGGAACTGGGATATTGGGTCTGGAAATGGGATATCTGGTCTTGAAAGCGTTTAGAACTCCCACCAACAGAATGTTCTGATCCAATACGGTCCAGAACCATCTAATGAACTAACAGTCTTACCATTCAGAACCACCTCTGGTTCTGGTTTTGGTTCTTCGGACACCTCTGCAACCGGTTCAGTGGATTCAATGACTGGCTCTTCCACTGTCTCAACTTTTTCTGGTTCGACTGCGGGTTGTTGGACCACTTCAGGTGCTGGTTCAGGTTCAACCGCTGGTTCTGGTTCAGCAGCAGGCTCTGGAACAGGTTCGGGTACAGGTTCTGGTTCAGGGACTGCAGCAGGCTCCGATACTGGCTCTGGTTCTGGTTCAGGTTCAGGCTCTGGAGCAGGCTCTGGGGCTGCAGCTGGTTCAGGAACAGGCTCCGGCTCTGGGACAGGTTCTGGTTCTTTAACTGGTTCAGGGACAGGTTCTGGTGCTGCTACTGGCTCTGGAACAGGTTCTGGTTCTGCTGGTGGCACTGCTTGAGTCTCTGGTGCTTTCACTGGCTCTGGGATAGGTTCTGGTACTTTTACTGGTTCTGGGACAGGTTCTGGTACTTTTACTGGTTCTGGTGCTGGTTCTGGGGCAGCCTGTAAAGACAGAAAGTTGACAGTCATTAAACATGTTGAAGGTATGATGTTCTGGTTCTGGTACTTCTACCAGTCTAAACTGGTTCTGGGACATGGGATCATGTCAAAGGTGTGATGTTCTGGTACTGGTGGTTCTGATACTTTTACTGGTCTTAACAGGTTCTGGGACATGAGAACATTTTAAAGGTGTGATGTTCTGGTTCTGGCACTGGGACAGATTCTGGTACTTTTACTGGTCTTAACTGGTTCTGGGATATAGGAACCTATTAAAGGTGTGATATTCTGGTACTGGTCTGGTACTGGTTCTAGGACGTGGGGCACATGTTGAAGCTGTGAGCTTTTATGAGCCATGTAAATGGGGAGTCCCCAGAACAGAGCCCTGGGGAACTCCAGGTTACCAAGATTAACTTCTTAGTACTGAGTAAGCATGGTCAAAAGGTTTTTTTCTCCTTCAGCCCAGATGTTGTGACATGTTAGATTCATGAACATGAAACCATGCAGGACAGTTTCCACCCCTGAGGATCAGCTGTTGCTGACACCGGACAAATAAAACCCTGTTTAGTGTCCGCCAGCCTGTCCCCTTCCTGACATGTATACATACATGTCTTCCTTTTCAGGGCTGACCTCCTGGCTGGTCTACACTGTGCACCTGTCTGTGTCTTCACAAAGTGCCCAGTTTGCATAGTTGGAAATCTGAGTAGCTGATCTGGTTTCTGCCCCCGCCTCAGATCTGACTCCTGGAACTTCTAAAGTCCTAAAAACATTCAGGTAAAACCTCATGAAGTTCCAGCGGAGCTTTGTGTCTGTAAACCCTTAATTTTTATTTCCACAGAAACAAAATCATCTTGTATGTGGGTCCACGCGTGCCAACGTTGGTGGAATGTCCTGCGTTTCGAGGTGTCAGTATCTCAGGAACTTGGACTTGGGCCCATACTTATCAGCATCTTAGAGCCATTTTAGTTCTAAGTGCTGAGAATTTGTGGAATTTACTCCTACTCTTAAACGCAAGAATAAAAGCTATTTATCAACTTTCTCAATTCTAAGAATCATTCCCACTCCTCCAAATAGTTAAGACAACTCCAGAGGCGTCTTTAGTGGGTAGAAGTTGCCACTAGAGGATGTCATTGAGGCCAGAGAGACGTTCGGATGTTCCGGGAGCTCAAGGACGTTTTGGTTTTGATGACACACAGCAGATCAAATGGTATCGTTGGAAAGAGGGGTAAAATTTATGTTATGGCTTTAATAAGGGACGTAATCTCACCAGTGCAGAAGAACTTCATGCTGGGATAAAAAGCCATTACAATTTTTTATATCTCATAATAGGAAAAAGAACACCAACTGCGTTTCTATTGTAGTTTTTCACAAAATAACATCTGATGACATCAGTAAAAATAAAAATAACTAGTGGCCACACGTTACTAAATCATGGACATGATAAGTGAGTCGTGGCCGTAGGTTACAAATGCTGGAAACAACATAAATAACTGGTATGCAGACGTTACTAATGCATGAACTTACAGCATGTCTGCATGTCCTGTATGTGAAGGGTAAAACTTCTCCGATCGCTCCGATTCCAAAGTTAATGTTCATAAATGAGCCTAAACTAGGGATGGGCATTAGCAAACATCTTTTTGATCGATCGTCGGCAGAATTAACCATCAATTATCGATTTAATCATTAAGAAATGCATGTTAAAAAATGATTAGACATATCACAGACTGTTTTTTTCTCAAATACGTATTTATTTCAACTTCCCACTGCTCTACAGCCTCAATCATCATCTCTAAGAGCAGATCGGCAATTGTGGCAGTGATGGTGAGGTAGCGCTCTGTTGTTATGGCAACGCTAGCTGCTGTTGCTTGCTAACTTGTTGAGCAGCTCCTGCTCTTGCTTCTCGTGTTTCAGTGAGCCTGGTAATGATGCGCTGTGATGGAAGCCGATAGACTGGTTCCAGTAAATTCATCAAATCTGAGAAAGATTTTCCATCGACAGCACTTCTGTAAAATGATTTTCGTGGTTATGTTATATTATATTGCGCTTTTCAAGGCACTCAAAGCGCTCACAGTAGGTCCATTATTCTTTCACTCCTGATTCATACGTGGTGACGGTAAGCTACGTATGTAGCCTCATTCATATGTGGTGACGGTAAGCTACGTATGTAGCCTCATTCATACGTGGTGACGGTAAGCTACGTATGTAGCCTCATTCATATGTGGTGACGGTAAGCTACGTATGTAGCCACATTCATACGTGGTGATGGTTAGCTACGTATGTAGCCTCAGTCATACGTGGTGATGGTAAGCTACGTATGTAGCCTCATTCATACGTGGTGATGGTAAGCTACGTATGTAGCCTCAGTCATACGTGGTGATGGTAAGCTACGTATGTAGCCTCAGTCATACGTGGTGACGGTAAGCTACGTATGTAGCCTCAGTCATACGTGGTGACGGTAAGCTACGTATGTAGCCTCATTCATACGTGGTGACGGTAAGCTACGTATGTAGCCTCAGTCATACGTGGTGACGGTAAGCTACGTATGTAGCCTCAGTCATACGTGGTGATGGTAAGCTACGTATGTAGCCTCAGTCATACGTGGTGACGGTAAGCTACGTATGTAGCCTCAGTCATACGTGGTGACGGTAAGCTACGTATGTAGCCTCAGTCATACGTGGTGACGGTAAGCTACGTATGTAGCCTCAGTCATATGTGGTGACGGTAAGCTACGTATGTAGCCTCATTCATACGTGGTGACGGTAAGCTACGTATGTAGCCTCAGTCATACGTGGTGACGGTAAGCTACGTATGTAGCCTCAGTCATATGTGGTGATGGTAAGCTACGTATGTAGCCTCAGTCATACGTGGTGATGGTAAGCTACGTATGTAGCCTCAGTCATACGTGGTGATGGTAAGCTACGTATGTAGCCTCAGTCATACGTGGTGATGGTAAGCTACGTATGTAGCCTCAGTCATACGTGGTGATGGTAAGCTACGTATGTAGCCTCAGTCATACGTGGTGACGGTAAGCTACGTATGTAGCCTCATTCATATGTGGTGATGGTAAGCTACATATGTAGCCTCAGTCATACGTGGTGATGGTAAACTACGTATGTAGCCTCAGTCATACGTGGTGATGGTAAGCTACGTACGTAGCCTCAGTCATACGTGGTGATGGTAAACTACGTATGTAGCCTCAGTCATACGTGGTGATGGTAAACTACGTATGTAGCCTCAGTCATACGTGGTGATGGTAAACTACGTATGTAGCCTCAGTCATACGTGGTGATGGTAAACTACGTATGTAGCCTCAGTCATACGTGGTGATGGTAAGCTACGTACGTAGCCTCAGTCATACGTGGTGATGGTAGATGGTAAACTACGTACGAAGCCACAGCTGCTCTGGGGCAGACTGACGGAAGCGTGGCAGCCATTTCGCGGCCCCTCCGACCACCACCGGAACATTCACACACATTCATACACCAGTGGTGCCCCCACTGGAGGCAAGGACGGTTAAGTGTCTTGCCCAAGGACACAACAACATATGGCTGGAAGATCGGGATTCGAACCGTCGACCCTTTGAACATCAATATTTAGGTTGCGTAATTCTGGGATAACACTGATGATTAAGGCGGGGTCATCACAGCCATCAATAAACAGATCCACTCAGCGATTGGTCAATTCTGCGGACAACATCTAAAATTCCATTTACAGCATCTGGTACTGTCGTAACCGCTCTGAGACACTTCAGATCCAGTCCTACACTTCGCTAAGAGTGCGAATGAGACACGATAAATAACTTTTAATGCAGCTTTTGACTTAGAATTTCTTTGCTCTTCAGAGTGACCTTGGGACTAATTCTAAGACGTTTGATGAATGCGACCCCTGGACTTCGGTGCGGTAACACACCTCCACCTGCTCTCCCATTGGAACTGGTCGGCATGGTAGCCCGTCAGAAATGGGAAAACTACACCCCGTTGCTGTAAGAGATGGCTCAGTGATGGTGTTTGTTTCCAGAATGGAACAGATGGGTCGTAGCAACGGGAAAAGACCAAACTCTTATGAAAAACTGTGGAACTTGTTTTTGGTCTGACTTGATGAGGCCTTGATACCAAAAAGGCCGCTTCGTGCTGTCGGCGTTTTCTTGTATATTTTCTGTACTGATCAACAGTTTTGATTCTCCTCTCAAGGCCTTTTTTATCTTTTCATTTATTTTTTTTTTCAATGCATGTTCAGTTTTTTTTGTTTTGTTTTTGTTGTAGCTGCTGTTGCTGTCTTCCTGACGGTGCCATGAGACAGAGGATACTAGATTATTTTGGCTAGTATGTACAGCTTTTTACAGTCCCTTGTCTTTCCTTTTATTCAGTTACTTTATGCAGTACTGTCAGGTTTTGTATGCTTAAATTATGTGTTATTCTTTTTCCTTATTTTTTGTAACAAAAAAAGTAAAAAAAGAAAAAAGTCTGATGCAAAAAATGAAATGGGAAAACTGACTCAGGTTTTGGGGTGGACCATGTTTGGATCTTTGTTGACGTTCCGGCTTCCTGGTTGGCGAGATGCCGACCTGGACGGCTCCAAGCATCGATGGTTATGATATGTGAACTGGTTTTGGGTTTCTCCAGATCGGAGGAAAATTTTCATGTCAGATTTTTGGGGCCCATAACTGCGTGAGAGAACAGATGAAAAGTCTGATCTCTGTTTAGTTTAGTGTTCAGAGATTTTTCTTTCTTGGAAAATAAAACAGTATTTATTCATATAAGTCCTTCATTTCTTATTTTTGAACACAAATATGGGACCATTTCACCACTCCGGAATATTAAAATTCCTCAATAATGGACTTTGCGGCTTGCTTCTCTGTCCTATTTTCACTTATTGTTCATTATAAAACCATTGCATCATAAACATTCATGTCCCAACATCAGCATTTACATGCTCAAGGTTCGCTGACAATTTAGTTGTCAGTGTTCTGCACATTTAATGTGGTGAAATTCAGAATGGTTGTGGTGGATTAGAGGACGGGACGACTGGCCCTGAAGCAGGTGGAAGCCGTTAGATTAGCTCCATTAATTCCTCTGCAGCAGCAACTGGTGGCATCGGGGATTTCAGACCGTCTGCTGCTCTCCTAATCCCACAGAAGCCCTCTGTCACCCTCCGACTGGCACAAATACCGTCCTCTTCCTCTGCCTCTGAATTCCTGAGCCGTGAAACAGCAGAAAAACGAGCCGCCTGCAGCTCATTAAAACCACACCGTGATTCAGCAGCATGACCGACTGGTGCTGCTGGTCTGAACTGGAACCAGTTCTGATGACATCATCGTGTAAATATCATCTTCCTGCTTCATAAATCAGCATAAAGCAACGAGGAAAAGAGCTTTGACTTTTCGTTTAGAAGAAACAATTCAGCTTCGAGAGACAATAAAAACAGAACATGAAGTCAGGATTGTAAAATACTGAAAGATGATAAATAACTAAAATCAGGATTAGAAAATAACAAATTAATTAAAACAGCTTTCAGAACTGAACCATGTAACAATACATTATGTGGAAAAATTTTAAATTAAAGACAAAAAAAGGAAAGATGATTAATTATAACCAAAATGAAGAAACTAAATTAGGATTAATACCAGTTAAATAAAAATAAACATCAACATCACATTATATAAAATCAGCTTCAGAGCTGATAGATCTGAGTTTTACAGAGAAAAAAAACAAACTACATTAAAACTGTAAATCTGGAATCATTTCTGAGATTCTCAAAAAGTGAAATAAACATTAAACTGGCTTAAAAATGGGAATTTCAGAAAGTCTGAAACGACAGACATGAAACAAAAACAGGTTACATCAACATCAGAGATCAGAACAAGATCTGAACTGAGATTAAAAACAAAGATTATATGGACCAGGTTTGACCTCATCAATTTACATTTGAGATGAAGGAGATTAGGATCAGAACGAAGCTCAGGACACATGTGAGACATCACATCACAAATGATAGGAAATAAGGATTAAATCATCCAAACATGAGATGAACATGAAAACTGAAATTTAACTTCTAAGATCTTAAGTTAAAAATAAAAAGAGAAGATTCTGATTTCCAGCTGGAAAAAATCACAACGAGGAAAAACAGATGAGATGTCAAATAATTAGATGCTTAATCAGATTAGAAGGAGATGAACTGTGATATGTTCACTGACCTGGTCCTGACTGGGTTTCCCTGATGTGGTGATTTATCTGACATCATTTATCATAAAAAGATGTGATGTTGTGATTTAATATTGCGTAATTAAACAACATGAAGGACACGCTGGGGATTCAGGATTACATCATAGCTGTAATGTGTAATAAAGGTTATGAGCTGGTAAAGTTAATATCCCGACTCAGGAAACCGAATCCAAACCCACGAAGCCACGAGGAACATTATCAAGCTGCAAAGCTGAAATTTTTTAACCTCGCTGGATTTAGTCCCAGTCGTCCTTCTCGCCCTCCGTTAGCACCTCCGGGTAAATATATCCCCCTGTAACGCTACACCCATAAAAACCATTTCAGCTCTGGAGGAGGAGAGGGGAAGGAGCAGGAGGAAGAGGAGGAGGAGGAGGAGGCAGTGCAGCTCAGAGTAACTGATGGATGCAGCAGATAAAAACACGTTTGATTCTGTTAAACGAGATGAAAACTTTGGTTTTGTTCTCACTAGCCCCCCAGTAGTCATACAAAGAATAAACAATCCAAAATATTTAATCTAAACTGACTTTTACCTGGTAAACCTCAAATGCTTGAGGGCAAGTGAATGCAGCATAAATGTTCTAGATCAGCTCCATAAACAGGCATTGTCTTTAAATTGTCAATAAATCAGCCTTTTGGGTTGATACGAAATCTATTTTTATCTAATCTATTTACTTTGCTCTATCTTTCTGATGGTTTTGAATGTCACATCAGACAAATACCTATCATATATGGGGAAAAAAAAAAAACAGAAAACTAAAACTAACGTTGAAACTACCGTACCGTCTTCTTCCGCTTATTCCGCAACTAATAAAAACTAAACTAAAACTACGCATTTTCCAAAAATTAAAACTAGCAAACCTGCTCAATAAACTAACTGAATTGAAAAACAAAAAGTAAAAACTAAATAAAAACTAAACCTCGATTCTTAATTAGTCTATCTGAAGTAGGGATGGGCACACTTAATCAATGATTGATAATTGATCAAGAATTTTTTTGACCACAAAACTTTTTTCAATCATCCGACAATGTTACAAAACAGAGTTCATTCATGTCGTTTACGTCTTAAAGCTCCGCAATAAATGTGACTATGTGGTGGCAATAAAACCTCCCACCAGCAGGGGGCGATGTCGCCTACAGACAGCAGAGAAAGCCGCCTGCTAGCTGCCGTCTTCCCGCCACAGCAGCTAAAAGAAGACTCGTCTAAACATGAAGTGAGACGGTGAAGTCTGGTGTGGGACCATTTTATGTTAGAAAATGACTCCTCACATTATAAATACTGAGACACGTTTCATAAAAACAACTCGACAACAACTCCCATGATGCACCGTTTAAAAAACGCTGATCCGACCGAGCTTAAAGGTGATGAATCCTCCGTTTAACCACCGTTGTCTCGGTCTGAAGCCGGAGGAGCTGCGATGCAGAGCAGGCAGACAGAATCACGGAGGGAATCTGTGAAATGATTTTAGTGGAAATGTTGTTCAGAAGTGTCATTAATGGGAAACGTTTCCCAGATCTGATGAGTTTACTGGAACCAGTTTCCTTCACGGCGCTTCATCACCAGATCACTGAAACACCAGAAGAAAGCAGGAACTGCTAAACAAGTTAGCCACCGCAGCTAGTGTTGCCATGACAACAGACTGTTGGACCGCTCTAACAGCAGAGAGCTGCCTCACCATCACGTACCACCACTGCCGACCTCACCGAGAAGATGATGGAGGCTGGAGGTGGGGGGGTGTTTAAAATAAATACGTATTTGAGAAAAAAAAAGTGCCTGTGGTACATGTATTCATTTTTTAATATGCATTTCTTAATGATTAAATCAATAATTAATTCTCCCGACGATTAATCAAAAAGATGTTTGCAAATGCCCATCCCTGATCTGCAGTTAAGAGTTTTTGCGCCAGAAACTTGCTCACTTCTCTTATTTACACTGAAAGCCAGCAGTTGCTGTTCCTGTGATTTTATGTGACTTATTTCTATGAAAATTTTCATTTATTCATTTTCATTTATTTGTTTTAGAAAAAAAAAAAAAAATAAAAAAGGAAAAAAAAGGAAAAAATCCAAAAAAAAGAAAAAAAAAAAAAAAAAAAAAAAAGAAAAATTAGATAAAGGGAAGAAAAAAAAACCCAAAAATGTGGCGGCGCTTTGTGTTTATGGTCCATCCAGAAAAAGTAACAGCAGAAAATGCTGTTTGCTTGTTTCCCAGCTAAAAAACGCAGCTGAGTCGCTCTGATTCAGAGGATGCTGCAGGACGACCCGTCTCACGTATCACATTAACCAGTCTGACGCTCCGGTCCATCCTGACCCGCGGGGGGGGGGGGTCACGCACCAGATCACCTCCAAGAAAATGAGGAAGAAGTTGCTGCATCGGCGTACCGTCGGCTTGTGACTACAGCGAGATGGAGGAGTCTGACGAGCCTGTCGGACCCTCAGATGCAAGATTGAGACGGAAATACAAATAATACGCAGTCGTTAGCAGACGGCGCAGGAAGGAGATTTAGCTTCACCGAAGCGCCACAGTAACCTGGACTCTGCAGCCGGGACTCACTCAGCAGCCGCCGCAGCGTCTAACATGTAAACAGATTCCACCAGGACGGATCATCAGGATCCAGCATGCATGCAGCAAATAAACAGGATCACAGTAATCCTTGATAAATCTGCCGTCGGCCTGCTGCAGATCAGATAAACAGACGGAGGAAATGTTTTTATCGAAAACCACTGATCAACATTATGAGGTCTGGTCTCCATCAGGACTGAGTCGTAGAAGATCTAGAAACCTGGTCTTCACCGTCAGATGTTTGTCTGCTGGGAGTTCTGGTGTGATCGGGCCTAACTGGCCCGGTTCTGCTGGTTCTGGCCACTCCCTGCCATGTTCTAAAACGAGCCACATTCCTGGTTTCCAGGTGGGAACAGGAACGAGCTCAGCTTTCCTCAGAAGCTCCTTGAATCCGGGAGCGGATCAGTGCTTGGACTTTCCTTCTGAAGATGGGAACATGTGGGACATCTGTCCATCTGTCCCAGTGGAAACCGTCCTTTATGCGACCCACCATCCTGGGACCAAACCTCACCATCTGCTTGTTGCTTTTTCCCCCAATTTGTCTTGTGTAAATTCTCCAGATGCGATAAACCTGAGGTGGAGGTTTTTCTTCATGCGGGGGGGATTTGGAACAGTTTCCAGTCCCCGTCCATGTATCTGGGACGTCTGTCCTCATTTATCTGCTGGTGACCTGCAGCTGCTTGATGGATTAATTTTGCATTTACATTAGACTTTATAATCTGCTCTATATGCTGAGATCAGTTCCCGCCATGCTTGTCTCCATGGTGATTTTCATATAAACGGGGGATTCTGCAGATATTTTGGGGATGTGCTTTGGAAGCGTGAAGCTGAATCTAATTCATCCCAAAGGTCTTCTATGGGGTTGAGGTCAGGACTCTGTGCAGGCCAGTCCAGTTCCTCCACACCAGACTCTGCATCCAGGTCTTCATGGACCTGCTTTGTTGGTGCACAGTCATGTTGGAAGAGGAGGGGGCCAGCTCCAAACTGGTCCCACAAAGTTGGGACATGGAATTGTCCAGAATGTCTTGGTATGCTGAAGCATTCAGAGTTCCTTTCACTGGAACTAAGGGGCCAAGCCCAGCTCCTGAAAACACCCCCACACCATAATACCCCCTCCACCAAACTGGAACTAAAGGGCCAAGCCCAGCTCCTGAAAACACCCCCACACCATAATCCCCCCTCCACCAAACTTTACACTTGGCACAATGCAGTCAGACATGAACCGTTGTCCTGGCAACCGCCAAACCCAGACTCCTCCATCAGATTGCAGATGGAGAAGCGTGATTGGTCCTCCAGAGACGCCTCCACTGCTCTAGAGTCCAGTGGCGGCTGCTTTCCACCACTGCATCCACGCTTTGCATCGCACTTGGTGATGTATGGATGGATGCAGCTGGTCGCCATGGAAACCCATTCCATGAAGCTCTCTGTCACTGTTCTTGATCTGATCTGAAGGCCACATGAAGGTTGGAGGTCTGTAGTGATTGACTCTGCAGAAAGTTGGCCGCCTCTTCTCACTATGAGCTTCAGCATCACTGACCCGCTCCATCAGTTTACATGGACGAACACTTCATGTCTGAGCTGCTGTCGTTCCCAAACACTTCCATGTTCTTATAATCCAGCTGACAGCTGACTGTGGAATATTTAGGAGGAAATTTCACCGCTGGATTGTTGCAGGTGGCATCCTATCACAGTTCCAGGCTGGAATTCACTGATTCCTGAGAGCGACACATTCTTTCACACGTTTGTAGAAACAGTCTGCATGCCGAGCTGCTTCATTCATACACCTGTGGAAGTGATGGAACACCTGATTCCATCATTTGGATAGGTGAGGAAATACTTTTGGCAATGTGGAGTAAGTCTGGTTTTATGTCCCTTAAACAAGTCTGTTGTAAGATCTTTAGCTTCTTCTGAAGTCTCTTCATGGTCTTTCCGTTTACCCGTCTCAATCTTTCAAAGCAACCACGTGCTCTCAGATCAGCTGACCAGGTACTTTCACCAGAACTGGAGTCACTTCATGAATCCGGAACGGTTTTTTTGGTAGAAGCTTCTAGAATGTGGACTAAGAAGCTGTTTGACCTGCAGCTCAGTCCACATTTACAGTCCAGTGAACAGAACCGGTTCATGGTGGGCTTCTGCAGAGCAACATGTGGGTCTTGACCTGGTGAAGAGGTTTCTGTAGGACCTGCTCATGGACTTCACCATGCTTCAGAACAGGGATCCCTGAGTCCACGGTGTCCTCACCTAGAAAACCACTCCTACATCAGAAAGCTGCTTGCTGAGCATTCAGAGCCATAACATGGGTCAAAATGAAGTCTCTGGACTCAGATCCTGGTCTTTCCTCAGGCTGTGAGTTTAACTAGCAGATTCAGGATCGTTTTAGTCTGTCTGAAACCACCTGGGCTCCCATCTCGGCCCCGTTTGTCTGTCTGAACAAAGCCTCCTTGTTCCCTGGATCTCAGCCTGGTCTCTGATGCCGCCTCCGTTTCTGAAGGCGAAGCTTGGCTCAGATCTTTGCAGGTCTGAGCTGGTTTCCAAAGTTCTGCAGACCTCTCAGTCACGCTCGTCTCAGAGGACAGAAGTCTCATCTCCCTCTGACACAGCTGTAAACATTCCCCATCAGGAACACAGTGGTTAGAGCTGCAGAGGCCAGAAACAAACAGCAGGATGTAAGCTGGAGGGGGCGGGGGCGGGGGGCGAGGATGCCGACCTCTCTGAAATCACCGGCGGGGGAATTAGCAGCCATGCTGTGATTTGAAGCCATTGTTGTGAGTTGATGCCCGTCCAGCAGCTCCGTGGAGCCGAGCCGAAGCGGGCCAGACCCTCGGAGGGAGGAGGAGCGACAGGAACCGGTCCAGACCGGGAAATACCAGCAGAGGTGTGTCAGAGAGCACGGAGGGAGAAAACAGCTCAGAGCTGCTGGCGAGTCCCATCAGAGTCCTTGGACAAACTTTAAAAGGTCAAAAAGGGACAATGACAACGTGGAGAAGCAGTTTTACATGATTATTTTACTAAACTAGAACTAGATGAAGTAGCAGACGTGATTCTCTACTGGAAACCACTGCATGGACTCAGGAAGACTTCCAGAAATCTCTGTATGTGAACACAGTTCACCCTGAAATTCTCAAATGCAGGTTAAAGCTCCATCATGCAGAGAAGAAGCCATATGTGAGCCGGATCCAGAACCACCGTCATCCGTCCTCTCTGGACCAAAGCTCGTCTAAAATGCTCTGAGGGAAAGTGGAAACTGTTCTGTGGTCAGATGATGATGATGATGATGATGATGTTTCTGGAAAGCACGGACGCCGAGTCCTGCAGGCTAAAGAGGGTCGGAGCATCCAGCTGTTATCAGTGGACAATTGAAAAGCTGCATCTCTGATGGGATGGGGTTGCTATGGCGATGGCAGCTTCCACATCTGTGAAGCACTATTAATGCTGGAAAGTACATGAAGGTTTTACAAGACCTGGACAACATACTGGATCCATCACAGCAGCATGCTGGAAACAGGAGAAGAGTCTGCCTGCAGTCCGGATCTTTCACCAATAGGAAACATTTAAAGCATCATAAAAACAGGAATCCAGCAACCAGGTCCAGGACTGTAGAGCAGCTAGAATCCTGGATCAGACCAGAAAAGGACAACATTCCTCTCCTAAAACTCCAGAAACTGGAGATGTTTACAGACAGTTGTTTGGGAGTGGGTAGCCTCTTGGCAATGTCAAGGGCTTTGGTGCGGAGGACCCGGATTCGAGTCCCCGTCACGCCACTCAGGCAAACTACTGTGGACTCCTGAGCTAGGTCCTTAACCCCCCCACCAACTGCTCCCCGGGCGCTTTAAGTAGCAGCCCACTGCTCTCTGATGCTTACAGTACAGAGATGGTGAAATGCAGAGCCCTAATTTCCCCTCGGGGATCTCAAAAGTATATCAAAACAAAAAAAAAAAAAAAAAAAATTAGAAGAGGAGATGCTACACGATGGTAAACATCACCCCGGAACCACTTTTTACAGATGTGTCGATACACGATGGTAAATATCACCCTGGAACTACTTTGAAAGGACTACGAGGATTAAACTATGTTGATGACATTCTGCTTTACATTGGCATTAACTTTTTAACCACTCATCTAGAATATTTACTGACTCGTTACAAACAAGAGTCATCTAGTTCTGCATCATTCCTCTAAAACTGGATTAAAAATGGATCTGGGTCCAATAAAAGAAGGAAGAGGCTTTTTTGGAAATATAGCTGTCTTTTTTTTATCTACATTACTTGTCATATTAGGTTTTTCTGGGAGGATTTTTATGCTGGTTTGAAGGCTGTGCAACTCAGGAGATTTTTCTTCATATATTTGTTTTTTTTTCACAACTTGTTATGATGTGTATCCATGGCAACGAAAAAAATTGTTTGCCACTGGGATCAACTGTTAAAACTCTCCCAAATCAAGATTACTAGCAAAATAACACATCAAATCCCAGTGGAGTTAAAGAGAAAGACAAGAGGATGCAGGGCAGGGGTAAGGCAGAGAGAAAAACGGTGGAGATTTAAACCGTTTCCTCCAACTGTTCTGATGGGTAACGTGAGATCGCTAGCTAACAAGATGGACGAGCTCGAAGTGCTAACAAGGTCTCAGAAAGAGTACAGAGAATGCAGTATCATGTGTTTCACCGAGACATGGCTGCATGAACACATCCTGGACTGTAATGCGTCTGTACACGGCTTCAAGACGGTCCGTGCAGACCGAAATAAACAGCTCAGCGGGAAGCTGAAGGGAGGCGGAATTGCAGTGCTGGTCAATCAGCGTTGGTGCCATCCAGGACACGTCACTGTCAAGGAGAAGATCTGCACAAGAGACATTGAACTGTTAGCTGTGAGTTTCCGTCCGTATTATTTGCCCAGAGAGTTTGCCTGTGTTATTCTGGTAGCGGTTTATATAATACCAGGTACCGCACCAGAGACAGCCTGTGATGTCATCAGCTCCGTCGTGGCTAAACTACAAACACAGCGTCCAAACTCATTTATGGCGATCTCTGGAGACTTCAACAACGTCTCCCTCTCTGCTACGTTGCCAACTTTCCAGCAGTTTGTCAGCTGCTCCACCAGAGAAAATAAGATGTTGGACTTATTTTATGCAAACACTAAGAATGCATACAGCTCCTCTGCCCTGCCTCCTTTAGGAAGATCAGATCATAATCTGGTTCTTCTCACCTCCACCTACAAGCCCATCGTTCAGCAGCAACCAGTCATTAGGAGGACGATTAAAACCTGGTCTACTGAGGCTGAAGATGCTCTGAGAGGGTGCTTTGAGGCCACAGACTGGAATGTCCTCTGTGAACCTCATGGAGATGACATCAACACCATGACTGAGTGTGTGACAGATTACATAAACTTCTGTGTGGACAGCATCGTTCCAACAAGAACAGTGAGGTGCTTCCCCAATAACAAACCCTGGATCACCAGTGACCTGAAAAAGCTGCTGAACATCAAAAGAAAGCTTTCAGGGATGGAGACAGGGAGTTACTGAAGACCACACAAAAACAACTGAAAACACAGACTAAGAAGTGCAAGGAGGACGACAGGAAGAAGTTGGAGAGCAGCTCCAGCAGAACAACGTGAGGGATGTGTGGTCGGGAATGAAGAAGATCACTGGCTTCAAGTTAAAGGGGACCAGACTGACAGAGGTCTGGACAGAGCTAACGAACTGAACATGTTCTTCAATAGGTTCAGGTCCCCCCTGCCGACAACCCAACACACCACACACCCTCCATAAGCCCACTGCTTTCCTGTCCCACCTCCACTCTGTCACCCTGCACCTCAGTCATGGACCTGAACACAGCCTCATCTCCCTCCACATCAGGACATCCTGAGACATCCTCTGTCTCCACATCAGGACATCCTGAGACCTCCTCTGTCTCCACATCAGGACATCCTGAGACATCCTCTGTCTCCACATCAGGACATCCTGAGACCTCCTCTGTCTCCACATCAGGACATCCTGAGACCTCTTCTGTCTCCACATCAGGACATCCTGAGACCTCCTCTGTCTCCACGTCAGGACATCCTGAGACCTCTTTTGCCTCCACCTCCAGCCTGACTGTCTCCTGTGACCAGGTCAAGAAACATCTGAAGAAACTGAACCGGAACAAGGCTGCAGGTCCAGATGGTGTCAGTCCCAGAGTTCTCCAGACCATCTTCTTGCTTCAGAGAGCCCACTCTCATCTGGACCAGTCAGGCAGCACTTTGAGGGTCATGTTCTTTGATTTTTCAAGTGCATTTAATACTATTCAGCTGCTTTGCTATGTGAGAAGCTCCATAACTTCCAGGTGGATCCTCCACAACCACCTGGATCTACGACTACCTAACAAACAGACCACAGTTTGTGAGACTGAAAAGGTTGTGTGTCTGAGATGGTGGTCAGCAGCACTGGAGCACCACAAGGAACTGTACTCTCACCATTCCTCTTTACACTGTACACCTCAGACTTCCAGTACAACTCTGATCCTGTCATCTGCAGAAATACTCTGATGACTCTGCAGTTGTGGGGTGTATCAGTGATGGACAAGAAGCCGAGTACAGGGAACTGGTCAGTCAGTTTGTGAAATGGTAACAATCAGCTCATCTTAGATACCAGCAAGACTAAAGAGATGATTGTTGACTTCAGGAGGAGCAAGAATAAGCAGCATAGTCCTGTCTACATCCTGGAAGAGGAGGTGGAGGTGGTAGAGAACTACAAATACCTGGAGTTCAGCTGGACAACAGACTTGATTGGAAATGCAACACTGACTACATCTACAAGAAAGGTCAGAGCAGACTCTACAGACCAGAACCAGAACCAGAACCAGGAAATGCAACACTGACTACATCTACAAGAAAGGTCTGAGCAGACTCTACTTCTTAAGGAAGCTGAGATCATTCAACGTCTGCACCAAGATGTTGCAGATCTTCTACAAGTCTGTTGTGGAAAGTGCAATCAGCTTTGCAGCATCTGCTGGGGAAGCAGCATCAGAACCAGAACCGGGACCAGAACCAGGACCAGAACCAGAACCAGGACCAGAACCAGAGACTTGAAGAAACTAAACAAGCTGATCAAGAAAGCTGGTTCTGTGCTGGGAGAACTCTGGAGCCGCTGGAGCTGATCGTTCAGAAAAGAATGCTGCACAAGCTGATGAAGATGATGGAGGATTCTTCCTCCCTCCACAACACGGTGAAGAATCAACAGAGTGTGTTCAGTGAGAGGCTGCGTCAGGTTCACTGTAGGACGGAGAGATACAGAAATTCATTCCTGCAGCAGCATCACCCTAAAGAACAGGACTGACTGATCATTATTATTGTTCTGTTATTATTTCATATATGTTATATTGTTTAAAAAAAAAAGTACAAGCTTATTACAATACTGAATTTCCCTTCTGAGATAAAGTATTTTTCATTTCCATTCATTAAAACAAACTTTTCTGTAATTCTGCAAACACGGGGAACCAACACCATCGCGTCTGTAGATGAGGTGACATCACAAGTTAAAATGAAGCGTTAAAGGACAAAAGACGGGATCATTGATGGGAAAACTGTCCTGCTTTGGGCAGGTTTGTACATTGTGGTTGAGTGGAGGCTTTTCCTGCTCTGAGATGTGAAACGTGATCCAGAAAGCGAAGCGCCTCTGTGCTGAACACAGTCCATGTTTCCTCCAAACCTGCAGGATGTGAGCATGCTCACATGTCCATAAAAGGAGCGCTGCATCACCAGGAGCGTTTGTAAGGCACAAAGAATGAGGAGGGAGAGGAAACGGCTGTGAAACACCAGAAAGCGACGCAGAAGCATCAGCTCAGCCGCCGTCCTCGTTCTCACGGCCAGAACAAAGACGTTGAACCGCTCTAATCTGAGCCTGAAACGCCGCTTCTGCCTTATTTAGGCTGCGGAGAGGACAGAGGTGGAGTCTGTAACCCTACCAGGAGGATCGGGGCAACATGCTTCGTACATAAATGTCACAGGGCCACCGCTCTGACATGCAGGGTTGTAAATCTGAGCAGGAAGCCCGGCAGAGACCAGGAGCACGGAGAGCTGGCGGCCTGCAGATCTGCAGCCTTCAGATTCATGACCGAGCTCCTGCTGGGATAAAACCGGAGCTCGCTGGGTTCCTGCTGCTGCCTCCCCCCCCAACGTCCACACAGCCCGACGTCACTGCCAACTTTAGATGAAATAAAACTGACAGAGAAACTACAGAAGTCATGTTGCAGCTCCAGCTGTGCCCCCCCCCCTCCCCCGATGAGGCCTAAACAACAAGACTGTGTTTCAGCTGCACAAACGGCCTTTATGAGCAGACTGTACGACGGCGTGATGCACGGCGGCCTCACTGTAAGCTCACAGCTGAGCCGCCAACAGAGGCTCTCAGAGGAGGTGGAGGAGGAGGAGGAGGAGGAGGTGGAAGAGGAGGAGGAAGAGGAGGAGGAGGAGGTGTTGGCAGCTCCCTCAAGATTCATGATCAGATACTTTTCCAGCACAGAAAAGCAGAGCGGCTTTATTTTTGGCTGCGGCGTTCTGGGACATGCGTGGGGTCGTGTGCTCACCCAGCACATGTGTGTTCCTGAGAGGGGGGGACGGGGAGGGGGGGGGGACAGACACCGCTCCCTGAAGTCAAACCATCGGGCTGCAGCTGAGTTCAGAAGGGGGCTGAGAATGGAGCCCTGTGGTACCCCGGGTGGTAAAATCATCAATCATGATGCAGAAGCTCCTGCTGGAGAGTAGGGCTCGGGGTAAACGATTATTTTATTTTTTTTTTGTTTGTTTGATCTTTATTCAGTCATCATACAACAATACATAAAGATCGTCAGTCTTCGCATTTACAATAACGCAGACTGAACAGGTAGAGGCTGAAGCAAAAGCTTATGTTGCCGATCCTACAACAAAATTTCTAACTTAATCCTCCAATTGAGGAAGAAAAAAAGATGAACTAGATATAAACAAAAAAACAGGTTATTGAATAGTCGACTATTCTAACGACTAATTAGCCGATTAATCTAACGATTATTTTTCTGTTGCAAGATTAAGAAAAAATAACATCTCAAATAAATACCCCCCAAAACTGTATTAAATGACTTTATCATACAACGGTTTTCCAAAGCTTAACATAAAATATGCTGGGTCACATTTAACCCCGTCCTGCCCGGTGATGCTGCATCATCCAGCTCTGAGCTGCTGCTGGGTCACATTTAACCCTGTCCTGCCCGGTGATGCAGCATCATCCAGCTCTGAGCTGTTGCAGGACTCCGGTGGTTCCTATGAAGCAGAATCAAACCAACCGCTGCTCATAAAATCGTAACTGACATGAAACCCACGCAGAGGAAAAAGATGTGCGGCATCTTTGTGGCCAGGAAGCATGACGTAATTTGATCGTGCATTTTGGCGAGTGGGCGTGGCGACGCGTCGACAACAGGATTTGACTTAGACGATTTTTTAAAGGGATATTGTGTAAGTTCTCCTGTTATTTATTCACAAAAATGGATTATTTCATTCAAAAGTTATTTCCATTAATCAGTAATCACTCCCATCAACTAACTGAAGTGCTCCTGTAAGCTCTGAATCTGCCGTTCGTATCATTCATATCTACATGAACGGGGCGGCTCGGTGGGGGCTACCATGTCATGTCGCCATGTTTTTACGTTCAGTAGAAGCGTGACAGCAGGAAACCACAGAAACTCACCGGAGACGCCAGAGATGTCGGCGTAGTTCAAGGTAATGTTTGTGAAAAGTCAAAGTGGTGCAGTGAGGAGGAACCGAGCGTTACACTGATGGTGCGTTCATGTGCATCAGTGAGGAGGAACCAGCGTTAAACTGATGCTGCGTTCACGTGCATCAGTGAGGAGGAACCGAGCGTTACTCTGATGCTGCGTTCATGTGCATCAGTGAGGAGGAACCGAGCGTTAAACTGATGGTGCGTTCATGTGCATCAGTGAGGAGGAACCGAGCGTTAAACTGATGGTGCGTTCATGTGCATCAGTGAGGAGGAACCGAGTGTTACACTGATGCTGCGTTCATGTGCATCAGTGAGGAGGAACCGAGCGTTAAACTGATGGTGCGTTCATGTGCATCAGTGAGGAGGAACCGAGCGTTACACTGATGCTGCGTTCATGTGCATCAGTGAGGAGGAACCCGAGCGTTACTCTGATGCTGCGTTCATGTGCATCAGTGAGGAGGAACCAGCGTTAAACTGATGGTGTGTTCATGTGCATCAGTGAGGAGGAACCGCGTTAAACTGATGCTGCGTTCATGTGCATCAGTCAGGAGGAACCGCGTTAAACTGATGCTGCGTTCATGTGCATCAGTCAGGAGGAACCAGCGTCACTCTGATGCTGCGTTCAGGTGCATCAGTGAGGAGGAACCAGCGTTACTCTGATGCTGCGTTCAGGTGCATCAGTGAGGAGGAACCAGCGTTAAACTGATGCTGCGTTCATGTGCATCAGTGAGGAGGAACCAGCGTTACTCTGATGCTGCGTTCAGGTGCATCAGTGAGGAGGAACCAGCATTACTCTGATGCTGCGTTCATGTGCATCAGTGAGGAGGAACCAGCATTAAACTGATGCTGCGTTCAGAGTGCATCAGTGGGGAGGGGAACCAGCGTACTCTGATGCTGCGTTGGGGTGCATCAGTGAGGAGGAACCAGCGTTACACTGGTGCTGCGTTCAGGTGCATCAGTGAGGAGGAACCAGCGTCACTCTGATGCTGCGTTCAGGTGCATCGGTGAAGGAGGAACCAGCGTTACTCTGATGCTGCGTTCAGGGTGCATCAGTGAGGAGGAACCAGCGTTACTCTGATGCTGCGTTCAGGTGGATCAGTGAGAGGGAACCAGCGTTACACTGATGCTGGTTGGGTGCATCAGTGAGGAGGAGCCAGCGTTACTCTGATGGTGCGTTCAGGTGCATCAGTGAGGAGGAACCAGCGTTACACTGATGCTGCGTTCAGGTGCATCAGTGAGGAGGGAACCAGGGCGTTACTCTGATGCTGGGTTCAGGTGCATCAGTGAGGAGGAACCGAGCGTTACTCTGATGCTGCGTTCAGGTGCATCAGTGAGGAGGAACCGAGCGTTACTCTGATGCTGCGTTCAGGTGCATCAGTGAGGAGGAACCAGCGTTACTGCTGATGCTGCGTTCAGGTGCATCAGTGAGGAGGAACCAGCAGGTACACTGATGCTGCGTTCATGTGCATCAGTGAGGAGGAACCAGCGTTACACTGATGCTGCGTTCAGGTGCATCAGTGAGGAGGAACCAGCGTTACTCTGATGCTGCGTTCAGGTGCATCAGTGAGGAGGAACCAGCATTACACTGATGCTGCGTTCATGTGCATCAGTGAGGAGGAACCGAGCGTTACACTGATGCTGCGTTCAGGTGCATCAGTGAGGAGGAACCGAGCGTTACACTGATGCTGCGTTCAGGTGCATCAGTGAGGAGGAACCAGCATTACACTGATGCTGCGTTCAGGTGCAGTCGGGCAGTCGGCCGTCAGTAACAAACCAGATGTCATTTTAGTCACAGAAGCCGAGAGAAAGACGGTAAAACATGGGTCAGGGGAAACAATACGACATCGCCATGACAACAGATCAGATGTGGACTGATGTCACTGTAACTGATGGACCACGTCTTCACATAGAGGCCGGTGATAACTTTACATGCAGCAGATGTCGTCCGTCCGCCCGGTTTCACCTGAACGCAGCATGAAAAGTACGAGGGAGCTGCTGCCGTATACAAATGTTACAGAATGTCCCTTTAAAGAGTTGCCGTCATCAGCGCGTTGCTACAGGCCTCCTGGAGAGATCAGACATCTCTGAGCCAAGGTCATAACAGGATGTTTAATTAGTTTCATTCTTATTTAGTTTTGACTTTCAGTTAGTTTTAGTCAGTTTTTGAGCAGCTTTGGGAGTTTTTATTGGTTTTTATTTTGTTTTTTTTATCAGTTTCAATGTTAGTTTTAGTTTTTGGGGGCTTTTTTTTGTAAATTATAGGTATTTGTCTGGTGTGACATTTAAAATTTGGAGCAAAGTTAAGATATTAATTAGAAATAGAATTCATATCAACCCAAAAAGCTGATGTATTAAACAATTTTACAAAGATTCAAACTAAGGATGTTTTTGCAATAATTTTAGTTAGTTTTGTTACACATTGTCGTTTTTATTTTTATTTCAGTGAACAAAAATGTTTTTTCAATTTGAGTTTTTGTTTTTTCATTAGTTTTAGTTTACTATAAGAACCTTGCTCTGAGCTTCATCAGGTCACGTTTATTTCAGTTTTATTGGTATTTTGTATGTCCTGAGTTAGACTGAGTTAAACCGAGTTATGCTGAATTAACCTGAGTTAACTCAAGTTAACTAGAGGTAAACCGAGTTAACCTGAGTATGATCAGGAGCTGGAAGCTGCAGATGAAACATAAAAATGAAGGAAAGCTGAAACCACGTCAGAGGAAAGTTTAACTGATCGCTCATCTTCATTTTCTGTTCATGGCTGCAGGTTTCTGTGGACGTTCCTGAGTGGAAACTTAACCGGGAGGTGTCGCTGCTGGAGCTCCTTCTCCGTCGTGACCTCTGCGGTGATGGAGCGCTGGAGGACACGGCGTTCGGGCCAACCAGCTGACCTTTCCAGAGACCACGCCCCCGCCCCCCGAGCCGTCGCTGCTTCATGGAAAGCAGCTACTTCACTGAAATGAAGCTGTGGATGTCAAACGGCGTGAACACCGTGTCTCTCTTCATCACCGCCCGCAGCTCGCGGATGTTATTCCATCTGCACATCTAACGCGCTGATGACAGCCTCATGAAGACAAACCGGTTTGATCTTTGCCATCATGGGGTCGTCCTGCTGAAGCCTGAGCAAAAACCAGAGGTGGGGTCCTGCTGGTCCAGCATGTGTCTGAGGGTTAAAGGTGAGTCCTTCAGATCAGAACTCTGTGACCCAGCAGGGTCCTGAAGGATCGGGCTGAACCTGCAGGATGGAATAACCCCCCCCCCAGAATCACATGTGCTGGTGTGAAGCCACCACCCCCCCCTCCACCTCTCCCTGCAGCACGCGTGTCCATTTCAGACATGCGACACCATCAACATGTAAATATAGGATAAAGGTTCAGCACCAAACATGGACATCAGGTCCGACGCACGTCGCCGCGGCGCCTCGTCTCAAAGTGGAAATAGGTCAAAAAGCCGCTGGAAGACGCCCCCCCCCCCCCAAAGCAGGGCTTCCTGACACGCTCTCGCTCTGCACAGCGGATCGATGTGCACACACGGATCAGCTTCCCCCGATCAGCTGACCCGGGGGGGGGGCTGCCAAACATGAATCTGGGAACCAGGTCACACAACACCGACCAGAGCGAGTCCAGAACTACCATGACAAGTCAGACCAGGACCAGGACTGGAGTCAGACCAGAACCGGAGTCAGACCAGGACCAGGACCGGAGTCAGACCAGGACCGGAGTCAGACCAGGACCAGGACCAGAGTCAGACCAGGACCGGAGTCAGACCAGAACCGGAGTCAGACCAGGACCGGAGTGAGACCAGGACCGGAGTCAGACCAGGACCGGAGTCAGACCAGGACCGGAGTCAGACCAGGACCGGAGTCAGACCAGGACTGGAGTCAGACCAGGACCGGAGTCAGACCAGGACCAGGACCGGAGTAGGACCAGGACCAGGACCGGAGTCAGACCAGGACCGGAGTCAGACCAGGACCGGAGTTTCAGAGAGCTGCAGGACGTGTTTCTGTCTGAGGTGGAGGACCAGAAACACCAGCAGCAGGAAAACACACCGTCACCACCGCTGACTCAACACACACACACACACACACACACACACACACGTTTGTTTTCTATCCCCGTGGGGTACATCCATTGACATAATGCATTTCATAGCCCCTTACCCTAAACCTAACACCCATAACTAGCAGCCTAAACCTAACCCTCGTCCTAATCCTAAACCAAAACCCTAATTGTAACTTAATCTCTAAAACCTAATCTTTACCCTCAACACGGGGTTTGGACCCGTGGGGACCAGGAAATCAGGGGAAAAGAAATCCAAAAGGGAGGGAAAAAAAAAAGAAATGTCTCAATATGTTAAAAAACGCCACACAAAAATGAGAATAAAATTGGTAAATAAAAAAAAAGGGTGGATGAAGATGATGATGATGATGTGAGAGGGGATGAGATGATGATGTGTGGAGGGATATTAGATTGTGATGATATTTTTCTTGGGGGGTGGGTTGGGGTGGAATTGGAATAGGGCTAAGGGGAGGTAAGGAAATGCAGCAGATGCAGCTGATGCAGCAGATGCAGCAGATGCAGCTGAAGCAGCAGATGCAGCAGATGCAGCTGATGCAGCAGATGCAGCAGATGCAGCTGAAGCAGCAGATGCAGCAGATGCAGCAGATGCAGCAGATGCAGCTGATGCAGCAGATGCAGCAGATGCAGCTGATGCAGCAGATGCAGCAGATGCAGCTGAAGCAGCAGATGCAGCAGATGCAGCTGAAGCAGCAGATGCAGCAGATGCAGCAGATGCAGCAGATGCAGCAGATGCAGCAGATGCAGCAGATGCAGCTGATGCAGCAGATGCAGCAGATGCAGCTGAAGCAGCAGATGCAGCAGATGCAGCAGATGCAGCAGATGCAGCAGATGCAGCAGATGCAGCAGATGCAGCTGATGCAGCAGATGCAGCAGATGCAGCAGATGCAGCTGAAGAGAGATGCAGCTGAAGCAGCAGATGCAGCAGATGCAGCTGATGCAGCAGATGCATAGCAGCAGATGCAGCTGATGCAGCAGATGCAGCTGATGCAGCAGATGCAGCAGATGCAGCTGATGCAGCAAATGCAGCAGATGCAGCAGATGCAGCTGCTGCAGCCAGAAACTCCTCTGAAGACAGAAAGTTGCTTAAACAACCACTAACGGCCGCAAACACACATGTGGTCGCTGTTAGGAAGAGAACACAGAAACACGGTCAGCAGACGAGCAAACGCTGCAGTGACACCGTAATGCAGTCTGCATGAACCGTCTAGTTTAACAGTTGTTCCTTCTTCAGCGCTGCTTCATGAAAGCTGCTACACGTTCTTTATAAATGATTTGACCGGTTTTGGAAATAAACTGAAAGTGGACTCTCTCTCTTTGAGAAAGCTCTCAGGTGAGTGTTTGCAGAAGAGCTGAGCTGCTAACAGGTGGACTGAAATACGACCCGCAGGAGGTCCCGACCCCTAAAGCCCCTCACACACAAGAGTCTTCCTCATCACACCACTCATGAACACGACTATGACACAGCCAGGAGGGACTCCGGAGGGAACCGGCAACAAAGGAGAGGAGCTGGTCTCAGTTTCATCTGGAGCCTCACGGGTGGAAGTTTCCACAGACGGGACGCAGAAACAACATGGACCAGTCACATCCTCGCATCCATGCACGGTTTATATCCCAGTATCTTCATCTGAGAGTGACAGCAAATGTTTGATCAGTCAGACTCAAGCATGACATCACGACTGGTTTAAACCGGCCGGATGAAGTAATGCTCAGATTTAAAAGCACGAAAATGTACACATAAATACTAGGGATGTCCCGATACTGATGCCAGTACCAGTACTCGCTCCGATACCGATGCCAGTATCAGCACTCGCTCCGATACTGATGCCAGTACCAGTACTCGCTCCGATACTGATGCCAGTATCAGCACTCGCTCCGATACTGATGCCAGTATCAGCACTCGCTCCGATACTGATGCCAGTACCAGTACTCGCTGTGTGCCGATACTGATGCCAGTACCAGTACTCGCTCAGATACTGATGCCAGTACAGACTCGCTCAGATACTGATGCCAGTATCAGTACTCGCTCCGATACTGATGCCGATACTGATGCCAGTACCAGTACCGCTCAGATACTGATGCAGTACCAGTACTCGCTCAGATACTGATGCCAGTACCAGTACTCGCTCAGATACTGATGCCAGTACCAGTACTCGCTCAGATACTGATGCCAGTACCAGTACTCGCTCAGATACTGATGCCAGTACCAGTACTCGCTCCGATACTGATGCCAGTACCAGTACTCGCTCAGATACTGATGCCAGTACCAGTACTCGCTCAGATACTGATGCCAGTACCAGTACTCGCTCAGATACTGATGCAGTACCAGTACTCGCTCCGATACTGATGCCAGTACCAGTACTCGCTCCGATACTGATGCCAGTATCAGTACTCGCTCCGATACTGATGCCAGTACCAGTACTCGCTCCGATACTGATGCCAGTATCAGTACTCGCTCCGATACTGATGCCAGTACCAGTACTCGCTCCGATACTGATGCCAGTATCAGTACGCTCGATACTGATGCCAGTACCAGTACCGCTCCGATACTGATGCCAGTATCAGTACTCGCTCCGATACTGATGCCAGTATCAGTACCGTCCGATACCGATGCCAGTACCAGTACTCGCTCCGATACCGATGCAAGTATCAGTCCTCGCTCTGATACCGATGCCAGTATCAGTACTCGCTCCGATACCGATGCCAGTATCAGTACTCGCTCCGATACTGATGCCAGTATCAGTACTCGCTCCGATACTGATGCCAGTACCAGTACTCGCTCCGATACTGATGCAAGTATCAGTACTCGCTCTGATACTGATGCCAGTATCAGTACTGTCGCTCCGATACTGATGCCAGTACCAGTACTCGCTCCGATACTGATGCCAGTATCAGTACTCGCTCCGATACTGATGCCAGTACCAGTACTCGCTCTGCCGATCCTGATGCCAGTATCGGTACCTCGGCTCGATACTGATGCCAGTACCAGTACTCGCTCCGATACTGATGCCAGTATCAGTACCCGCTCCGATACTGATGCCAGTATCAGTACTCGCTCCGATACTGATGCCAGTACCAGTACTCGCTCCGATACTGATGCAAGTATCAGTACTCGCTCTGATACCGATGCCAGTATCCGTACTCGCTCCGATACCGATGCCAGTATCCGTACTCGCTCCGATACCGATGCCAGTATCCGTACTCGCTCCGATACCGATGCCAGTATCCGTACTCGCTCCGATACTGATGCAAGTATCAGTACTCGCTCTGATACTGATGCCAGTATCAGTACTGCGCTCGATACCGATGCCAGTATCCGTACTCGCTCCGATACCGATGCCAGTATCCGTACTCGCTCTGATACCGATGCCAGTATCCGTACTCGCTCCGATACCGATGCCAGTATCCGTACTCGCTCCGATACCGATGCCAGTATCCGTACTCGCTCCGATACCGATGCCAGTATCCGTACTCGGCTCCGATACTGATGCCAGTATCAGCTTTCGCTCCGATACTGATGCCAGTATCAGCACTCGCTTCGATACTGATGCCAGTATCGCTTTTCGCTCCGATACTGATGCCAGTATCAGCACTCGCTCCGATACTGATGCCAGTATCAGCACTCGCTCCGATACTGATGCCAGTATCAGCACTCGCTTCGATACTGATGCCAGTATCAGTACTCGCTCCGATACCGATGCCAGTATCAGCACTCGCTCCGATACCGATGCCAGTATCAGTACTCGCTCCGATACCGATGCCAGTATCAGCACTCGCTCCGATACCGATGCCAGTATCAGCACTCGCTCCGATACTGATGCCAGTATCAGCACTCGCTTCGATACCGATGCCAGTATCAGTACTCGCTCCGATACCGATGCCAGTATCAGCACTCGCTCCGATACTGATGCCAGTATCAGCACTCGCTTCGATACTGATGCCAGTATCAGCACTCGCTCTGATACTGATGCCAGTATCAGCACTCGCTTCGATACTGATGCCAGTATCAGTACTTGCTCCGATACCGATGCCAGTATCAGCACTCGCTTCGATACTGATGCCAGTATCAGTACTTGCTCCGATACCGATGCCAGTATCAGCATCTTCGCTCCGATACTGATGCCAGTATCAGTACTCGCTCCGATACTGATGCGAGTATCAGTACTCGCTCCGATACTGATGCCAGTATCAGCACTCGCTCCGATACCGATGCCAGTATCAGCACTCGCTCCGATACCGATGCCAGTATCAGCACTCGCTCCGATACCGATGCCAATATCAGCACTCGCTCCGATACCGATGCCAGTATCAGTACTCGCTCCGATACTGATGCAAGTATCAGTTTGTCCGCTCCGATACTGATGCCAGTATCAGCACTCGCTCCGATACCGATGCCAGTATCAGCACCTCGCTCCGATACCGATGCCAGTATCAGCACTCCGCTCCCGATACCGATGCCAGTATCAGCACTCGCTCCGATACTGATGCCAGTATCAGCACTCGCTCCGATACTGATGCCAGTATCAGTACTCGCTCCGATACTGATGCGAGTATCAGTACTTGCTCCGATACTGATGCCAGTATCAGCACTCGCTCCGATACCGATGCCAGTATCAGTACTCGCTCCGATACTGATGCCAGTATCAGCACTCGCTCCGATACCGATGCCAGTACCAGTACTCGCTCCGATACTGATGCAAGTATCAGTACTCGCTCCGATACTGATACTTATTTTAGACACTAGCTACCCACACAGTTGGATGTGTATGTATCGCTCTGAGGTATCTACTTATGGCCACCCTGGTGAAAACTTTCCGGCTCCGCCGCTGTCGAACATCTTGTCAGCTTTCATTTCTGCTCTTGTGAAGTCCAACCCAGAGCTCCAGACTAGCGTTTTCCACCAGGAGCCATGCGGCCCCTAACTTAAGTTTTTAGGAGCGCAAACAGAAACTTTAGGAGTTTCCGATTTGCAAAGCAAATACTCACATTTTCTCTCATTTTCACTGTATCACTGATAAATACCTGAACAATAAATGCAGAAACTACAATGTTCACAGGTTATGGCACATTTATGTTTCTGCTGGCTCTGAGTTTGGGGAAGCGATGCAAAAGATAAATGAACTCACAGTTTATATCGGTTTATGGTTTTTGAGTCCCGGATCAGATCAGATCAGTTTTCAGATAAAAAAGAAGACAAATTCACTATCTATCTATCTATCTATCTATATATCTGTCTATCTATCTATCTTATCCTATTCAAGTTCTAAAATCCTTTCTTTTTTTAAAATTAAAATCATTTCACTCAATTTTAAAATAAATAAATGAATTAATTCATGATGATAATGGGACTAGGAGCAGATGACAAAGTTGCGGTCACCCAATAACAATGATGGTAAACGGGCTGGATAACCGTCCACTGGCCCATGATGAAGGGAGACCTCCTGACTGCTGACCTGGTGTCACTGGCAATGACATGGGGGGGCTTTTATTTTGAAATTTACCTGCTTCCGTGTCTGATCTTTTTGCTTAGAGCTTGACGTTTTCTGGAAGTGTGCTCCATCAAAAATAGAGACGCTGCAACAAGACGCTTCTGACTTCTGGCGGCCTGGAGTAAAGTAAACTAGTGACTAAATGGGTAGCGTCAAGAATTTACTGGAAACCACATCATTTGGTAGATTTTTATAGACTAAACGGTACTACATTGCAGTTTCTATTTGCGTGTTTGTGCGCGTTGATTTAAAACAAAGAAGGAAAGAAAAAAAGAATGCACGATCTCGTCTGCTGCGGCATCCGTAGTGTCGGGAATTCGCAAGGGTGCCACAGCAGCTACATGTAGTAATGTTGAAGCCATAAAAATAATCTAAATGATGGTTTCCCGTAAATTCTGGACGCTACCCACTCAGGACACTTGGATCACATTGGACGAGCAGTATGGAGGAATATTGACACGTTTTTGTGGACATTTATGGACCTTTTTGGCTCAGTCGCTGCTGAACTCTATTATATGAAAATTGGGGGGAACGAGAAGCCCCTTCCATGCATTTGAGATATTAAAAAAGTGCTCCAGAGTCTTGCTCAGCATGAGGGTGAGTAGAAAAAGAACACATCATTCTGTGGGTGAACTATTCCTTTAACACCGAAAACTGACATCAAATAAATGTCACTGATCACTTGCAGACATGTTGTTCAAGTTTATGTACAGAAAACATGTAAATGAATGAAAAAACATCCAGCAGGAATGCCGCTGCAAGAAACTACGGCAAGTCTGGAGAGTAAAAAAGTGCCGTTGCGGCAGTTCCTCAGAGGCTTTCTTAAAGGGGAAGCACACTGAATATACCGACATTGGCAAGATGATGTCAGTTATCGCTGTAAATGTCTGTCAGTGAATTTTCGGTTTATCGCCCAGCCCGAGGTCTGCATTTGCTTCCACATGACACTTGAACCGAACCTTTTAACAATGCGCTCCCTCCTCACCAGAGGCGGCGCCGCATCAAGAATCCCTGAATAAGACAACCAACGAAGAAGAAACCTGTCCATCCACTGGTTACTGCAGGACGACTTGTGTCTCCATCAGAGTAAAACATCAGAACATTCACCGAGTTCTTCCACGTCTGACCGCCCTACACTTTGGTTGCGTTTACCCACAATTCCCTGCTTCTGTAGTCCCAGTTAGCCTTGGTCGGCCTACGTCAGCAGGCGAACCAGTTTCCTTCCTAAATCTGCCTCACAGTTCAGTTGCACATTCACACCAGCCCAAATGAACCAGACTTTCCAACAAGTACAGCAGGATTCAGATCATCAGAGCTGGTGTGATGGACCCGGAGAGACGGGGTCAGCCGGCTCGGAGGAAAACCGTGGACGGGACTAAAATAAATCAGAATAACAGGAGGTGCATGAAACTCAGTGGAACGTTGTTTTTCAACATTGTTTTGAAAAACATTTTTTTTAAAAAATCAATCGTGGCCTCTCTTAGATATGTAGTTTTAAAAACGCTGGCTCGGGTTGAGACAAGACCACATGATCAGGTCTCTTAACAACCGTTAGAGGTCGTATTTTCTTTCACAGAAGCATAATTTCTAAGTGTCTGCGTGAAAAGTGACCCCTGGGTCACGGCTAAAACCATCACCCACATTTCATCTGAACCAGGGTGTTTCCTGACAGCTCCTCCCCCTCCGGTTAGCATGTAAACCTGGACTCAGAGCAGCTTCTGGTTCAGTTCTGGATCCACACCGCTGAGCTTTCAGCTGGGACACAGAAACCCAGCAGGTCACTGATCAATAAGACTGAACACTGTGTTCCCCACAGTCTGATCACTGATCACTGGCCTATATTTTAGTTGTGAGGATCCATTTAGTCAGTCAGTAACATTCTGTTTTCCTCCGGAAAAACGTCTAAACCTGCAACTTTAGACCACCTAAACCTGCAACTTTAGACCACCTAAACCAGAAACTTTAGACCACCTAAAACAGCAACTTTAGACCTTCTAAACCAGCAACTTTAGACCTTCTAAACCAGCACCTTTAGACCATTTAAACCAGCAACTTTAGACCACCTAAACCAGAAACTTTAGACCACCTAAACCAGAAACTTTAGACCACCTAAACCAGAAACTTTAGACCATCTAAACCAGCAACTTTAGGCCTTCTAAACCAGCAACTTTAGATCATCTAAACCAGCAACTTTAGACCTTCTAAACCAGCAACTTTAGACCTTCTAAACCAGCAACTTTAGACCTTCTAAACCAGCACCTTTAGACCATCTAAATCAGCAACTTTAGACCATCTAAACCAGCAACTTTAGACCTTCTAAACCAGAAACTTTAGACCTTCTAAACCAGCAACTTTAGACCATCTAAACCAGCAACTTTAGACCTTCTAAACCAGCAACTTTAGACCATCTAAACCAGCAACTTTAGACCATCTAAACCAGCAACTTTAGACCATCTAAACCAGCAACTTTAGACCATCTAAACCAGCAACTTTAGACCTTCTAAACCAGCAACTTTAGACCTTCTAAACCAGCACCTTTAGACCATTTAAACCAGCAACTTTAGACCATCTAAACCAGCAACTTTAGACCATCTAAACCAGCAAGTTTAGGCAAGGCAAGTTTATTTGTACAGCACATTTCATGTACAGAACAATTCAAAGTGCTTTACATTAAACATTATAAGCAAAAGGGGAGAAAAAAACAATTAGAAGCATGATTTAAAATTAAAAGCATTTAAGATTAAAAAGAGAGAAAACAGAGATGTGCGGATTTTAACTTTTGAATAAAATCTACGTAAATGCAGCTGAGAACAGGTGGGTCTTCAGCCTGGATTTAAATAAACTAAGTGTTTCAGCTGATCTGAGACGTTCTGGGAGTTTGTTCCAGACATGTGGAGCATAGAAGCTGAACGCAGCTTCTCCATGTCTGGTTCTGACTCTGGGAACTGATAAAAGGCCGGATCCAGATGACCTGGGGTCTAGTAGGTTCATACTGGGTCAGAGGTCACTGATGTATTTTGGGCCTGAACCATTCAGAGCTTTATAGACCAGCAGCAGAACTTTAAAGTCTATTCTCTGATGGACCGGCAGCCAGTGTAAAGACCTCAGAACTGGACTGATGTGGTCCACTTTTCTGGTCTTTGTGAGAACTCGGGCAGCAGAGTTCTGAATGAGCTGCAGCTGTTTAACTGGTTTTTAGGTAGACCAGTAAAGACGCTGTTACAGTAGTCAAGCCGACTGAAGATGATGATGGACTAGTTTTTCCAGATTTTCCTGAGACATCAGATCTTTTATCCTTGAGATGTTCTTCAGGTGATAGTCGGCTAATTTAGTGATCGCCTTGATGTGTTTTTCAAAGTTTAGGTCTGAGTCCATCACTACACCCAGATTTCTGGCCTGATTGGTGTTTTTTAGGTCTGAGTCCATCACTACACCCAGATTTCTGGCCTGATTGGTGTTTTTTAGGTCTGAGTCCATCACTACACCCAGATTTCTGGCCTGATTGGTGTTTTTTAGGTGGATGGACTGAAGTTCTGTGACACCTGCTGTCGTTTCTCTTTGGCTCCAAAAACAATCACCTCAGTTTTGTTTTTGTTCAGCTGAAGAAAGTTGAGGCACATCCAGTCATTAATCTCATCAATACATTTACCAAGAGCCTGTGCAGGGCCCCGGTCTCCTGGTGACACTGTAATATATAGCTGTGTATCATCTGCGTAGCTATAGTAACTAATATTGTTGTTCTTTATAACCTGAGCCAGTGGGAGCATGTAGATATTAAACAGAAGAGGCCCCAGGATAGAGCCCTGGGGAACTCCACAGGTCATTTTTGTCAGCTCAGATGTAAAATTGCCTACTGACACAAAGTACTTCCTGTTCTCAAAGTATGTTTTGAACCAGTTTAGTACAGAACTAGAGAGACCCACCCACTTCTCCAGTCGTTGGAGTAATATAATGTGGTCAACTGTATCAAATGCAGCGCTGAGATCCAGTAAAACCAACACTGACATTTTACCAGTGTCAGTATTCAGACATGTCATTCATGACTTTGGTCAGAGCAGTCTCGGTGCTGTTTAGACCTAAACCTGCAAGTTTAGACCACCTAAACCAGCAACTTTAGACCATTTAACCAGCAACTTTAGACCTTCTAAACCTGCAATTGTAGACCATCTGAACCAGCAACTTTAGACCATCTAAACCAGCAACTTAAGAACACCTAAACCAGCAACTTTAGAACACCTAAACCAGCAACTTTAGACCATCTAAACAGGCAACTTTAGACCATCTAAACCAGCAACTTTAGACCATCTGAACCAGCAACTTTAGACCTTCTAAACCAGCAACTTTAGACCTTCTAAACCAGCAACTTTAGACCATCTAAACCAGAAATTTTAGACCATCTAAACCAGAAACTTTAGACCATCTAAACCAGTAAGTTTAGACCTTCTAAACCAGAAACTTTAGACCATCTAAACCAGCAACTTTAGACCATCTAAACCAGCAACTTTAGACCTTCTAAACAGGCAACTTTAGATCATCTAAACCAGCAACTTTACACCTTCTAAACCAGCAACTTTAGACCATCTAAACCAGCAACTTTAGACCTTCTAAACCAGCAACTTTAGACCATCTAAACCAGAAACTTTAGACCATCTAAACCAGCAACTTTAGACCTTCTAAACCAGCAACTTTAGACCATCTAAACAGGCAACTTTAGAAACCAGCAACTTTAGACCTTCTAAACCAGCAACTTTAGACCATCTAAACCAGCAACTTTAGACCTTCTAAACCAGCAACTTTAGACCATCTAAACCAGAAATTTTAGACCATCTAACCCTGCAAGTTTAGACCTTCTAAACCAGCAACTTTAGACCATCTAAACAGGCAACTTTAGACCATCTAAACCAGCAACTTTAGACCTTCTAAACCAGCAACTTTAGACCATCTAAACCAGCAACTTTAGACCTTCTAAACCAGCAACTTTAGACCATCTAAACCAGTAAGTTTAGACCTTCTAAACCAGCAACTTTAGACCATCTAAACCAGCAACTTTAGACCTTCTAAACCTGCAATTGTAGACCATCTAAACCAGCAACTTTAGACCATCTAAACCAGCAACTTTAGACCTTCTAAACCTGCAATTGTAGACCATCTAAACCGGCAACTTTAGACCACCTAAACCAGCAACTTGAGAACACCTAAACCTGCAACTTTAGACCATCTAAACAGGCAACTTTAGACCTTCTAAACCAGCAACTTTAGACCATCTAAACCAGCAACTTTAGACCTTCTAAACCAGCAACTTTAGACCTTCTAAACCAGCAACTTTAGACCTTCTAAACCAGCAACTTTAGACCATCTAAACCAGCAACTTTAGACCATCTAAACCAGCAACTTTAGACCATCTAAACCAGTAACTTTAGACCTTCTAAACCAGCAACTTTAGACCATCTAAACCAGCAACTTTAGACCATCTAAACCAGCAACTTTAGACCATCTAAACCAGCAACTTTAGACCTTCTAAACCAGCAACTTTAGACCATCTAAACCAGCAACTTTAGACCATCTAAACCAGCAACTTTAGACTTCTAAACTACAATTGTAGACCATCTAAACCAGCAACTTTAGAACACCTAAACCTACAACTTTAGACCATCTAAACAGGCAACTTTAGACCTTCTAAACCAGCAACTTTAGACCATCTAAACCAGCAACTTTAGACCATCTAACCCTGCAAGTTTAGAACACCTAAACCAGCAACTTTAGACCATCTAAACAGGCAACTTTAGATCATCTAAACCAGCAACTTTAGACCTTCTAAACCAGTAAGTTTAGACCATCTAAACCAGCAACTTTAGACCTTCTAAACCTACAATTGTAGATCATCTAAACCAGCAACTTTAGACCACCTAAACCAGCAACTTTAGACCATCTAAACCAGCAACTTTAGATCATCTAAACCAGCAACTTTAGACCTTCTAAACCAGCAACTTTAGACCTTCTAAACCAGCAACTTTAGACCATCTAACCCTGCAAGTTTAGAACACCTAAACCAGCAACTTTAGACCATCTAAACCAGCAACTTTAGACCTAAACCAGCAACTTAAGACCATCTAAACCAGCAACTTAAGACCATCTAAACCAGCAACTTTAGACCTTCTAAACCAGCAACTTTAGACCATCTAAACAGGCAACTTTAGACCATCTAAACCAGCAACTTTAGACCATCTAAACCAGCAACTTTAGACCTTCTAAACCAGCAACTTTAGACCATCTAAACCAGCAACTTTAGACCTTCTAAACCAGCAAGTTTAGACCTTCTAAACCAGCAAGTTTAGACCATCTAAACCAGCAACTTTAGACCTTCTAAACCAGCAACTTTAGACCATCTAAACCAGCAACTTTAGACCTCTAAACCAGCAACTTTAGACCATCTAAACCAGCAACTTTAGACCTAAACCAGCAACTTAAGACCATCTAAACCAGCAACTTTAGACCTTCTAAACCAGCAACTTTAGACCATCTAAACAGGCAACTTTAGACCATCTAAACCAGCAACTTTAGACCATCTAAACCAGCAACTTTAGACCTTCTAAACCAGCAACTTTAGACCATCTAAACCAGCAACTTTAGACTTCTAAACCAGCAACTTTAGACCATCTACACCAGCAACTTTAGACCATCTAAACCAGCAACTTTAGACCTTCTAAACCAGCAACTTTAGATCATCTAAACCAGCAACTTTAGACCATCTAAACCAGCAACTTTAGACTTCTAAACCAGCAACTTTAGACCATCTACACCAGCAACTTTAGACCATCTAAACCAGCAACTTTAGACCTTCTAAACCAGCAACTTAGATCATTAAAAAACTTTAGACCACCTAAAAAAAAAAAACACCTAAACCTGCAACTTTAGACCATCTAAACAGGCAACTTTAGACCTTCTAAACCAGCAACTTTAGACCATCTAAACCAGCAACTTTAGACCTTCTAAACCAGCAACTTTAGACCTTCTAAACCAGCAACTTTAGACCATCTAAACCAGCAACTTTAGACCTTCTAAACCAGCAACTTTAGACCATCTAAACCAGCAACTTTAGACCATCTAAACCAGTAAGTTTAGACCATCTAAATCTAAACCAGCAACTTTAGACCATCTAAACCAGCAACTTTAGACCATCTAAACCAGCAACTTTAGACCTTCTAAACCAGCAACTTTAGACCATCTAAACCAGCAACTTTATACCATCTAAACCAGCAACTTTAGACCTTCTAAACCTACAATTGTAGACCATCTAAACCAGCAACTTTAGAACACCTAAACCTACAACTTTAGACCATCTAAACAGGCAACTTTAGACCTTCTAAACCAGCAACTTTAGACCATCTAAACCAGCAACTTTAGACCATCTAACCCTGCAAGTTTAGAACACCTAAACCAGCAACTTTAGACCATCTAAACAGGCAACTTTAGATCATCTAAACCAGCAACTTTAGACCTTCTAAACCAGTAAGTTTAGACCATCTAAACCAGCAACTTTAGACCTTCTAAACCTACAATTGTAGATCATCTAAACCAGCAACTTTATACCATCTAAACCAGCAACTTTAGACCATCTAAACAGGCAACTTTAGACCTTCTAAACCAGCAACTTTAGACCTTCTAAACCAGCAACTTTAGACCATCTAACCCTGCAAGTTTAGAACACCTAAACCAGCAACTTTAGACCATCTAAACCAGCAACTTTAGACCTAAACCAGCAACTTAAGACCATCTAAACCAGGCAACTTAAGACCATCTAAACCAGCAACTTTAGACCTTCTAAACCAGCAACTTTAGACCATCTAAACAGGCAACTTTAGACCATCTAAACCAGCAACTTTAGACCATCTAAACCAGCAACTTTAGACCATCTAAACCAGCAACTTTAGACCATCTAAACCAGCAACTTTAGACCTTCTAAACCAGCAAGTTTAGACCTTCTAAACCAGCAACTTTAGACCATCTAAACCAGCAACTTTAGACCATCTAAACCAGCAACTTTAGACCATCTAAACCAGCAACTTTAGACCATCTAAACCAGCAACTTTAGACCATCTAAACCAGCAACTTTAGACCATCTAAACCAGCAACTTAAGACCATCTAAACCAGCAACTTTAGACCTTCTAAACCAGCAACTTTAGACCATCTAAACAGCAACTTTAGACCATCTAAACCAGCAACTTTAGACCATCTAAACCAGCAACTTTAGACCTTCTAAACCAGCAACTTTAGACCATCTAAACCAGCAACTTTAGACCTTCTAAACCAGCAACTTTAGACCATCTACACCAGCAACTTTAGACCATCTAAACCAGCAACTTTAGACCTTCTAAACCAGCAACTTTAGATCATCTAAACCAGCAACTTTAGACCTTCTAAACCAGCAACTTTAGACCTTCTAAACAAGCAAGTCTTCACACATTTAAAGGCTCCAACTAGAAAACTTTAACCCGTCTTTAAGATTTTACATAAACAATCATTTTTTTAACCGACATTTAATTAACCAGTTTAACTCTTTAATCTTCTTAAAAACACGGTTTCATAATAATTTTCAATGTAATGAACTTTTCCAACCGTAAAACTTGTTTTCTTGTAGACCTGAACTCACATTGTGATAAGGACCTTTAAATATTCTAATTAATTCCCATATTTTCCTGAACATCTGATTTCCTTCTGGATCTTTTCCAACCTGATATCTGATCAGTAAGTAGTTCAGACCGGTCTCTGGTTCCGTACCTGGACTTTAGGCTCCGGGACGTCCTGCTTCAGCACCGGGGCTGGGGGCTCGGGTCGCGGCGGAGCCAGCGCTCTGGACGGAGGAACATCGTCTCCGTAGCCGACTTTGGGCTTCTTCTTTCCCGCGGAGGAGGAGGAGCTGTCCGGCTTCTTGCTGAGCAGCGACGAAGCGAAGTAGATGGCGACGACGGTGAAGAGGACGGCGGGGATGATGACGGTCGGGTCCAGGTCCATGATGCTGGTTCGGGGTTCGGGAGCGAGTCGGAGCAGCGGGACGGTGTGTGTTCAGGCTGCCGTCACACACACTCTGAGCAGCATCGCATCTGGGCTCGCGACGCAATCTGACCTCAACAGCTGACTGTGCACTCACACACACGGGATGGGCAGTCCGGCTCTTATCTGAGACTCGGTTCTTTTGACTCGACTCACTTAGAGGAGCCGACTCTTCTCATCAGTGATGCATCCGCCTCTAACATTTATCAGTTTAGATGCAAAGAATTATTTCAATCATGTGAAAAGGAATGTCAAATAATTTAAATATGGGTGTTTATTTGATTTCGGGCCTTTTTGTGTCCCTGTTTCATTTTAAAGGAAAAGTACACCCACAGAAAGATGGCCCTTCATTTTCTTCTCACCCTCATGCTGACCAAGACTCTGGAGCACTTTTTAATATCTTAAATGCAGCCGGAGATCCGGGGGTCACATTATCCCCCAACTTTCATATAATGGAGTTCATCAGCGACTGAGCCAAAAAGATCCATAAAAGTCCACAAAAACTTGTCAATATTCCTCCATACTGCTCGTCCAATGTAATCCACGTGTCCTGAGTGGGTAGCGTCCAGAATTTACTGGAAACCATCATTTATGATGTCGTTAACGAACCGATGATGGAGGATTCTTCCTCCTCTCCACAACACGGTGAAGAATCAACCGAGTTCAGTGGGAGTCTGCGTCCAGTTCGCTGTCGGACGGAGAGATACAGAAACTCATCCAGCTTTGCAGCAGCTACATGTTCTCCTGTTTAGTCTATAAAAATCTACGAAATGATGGTTTCCAGTAAATTCTGGACACTACCCACTCAGGACACTTGGATTACATTGGACGAGCAGTATGGAGGAATATTGACAAGTTTTTGTGGACTTTTATGGACCTTTTTGGTTCAGTCGCTGCTGGACTCCATTATATGAAAGTTGGGGGGAAACGAGAAGCCTTCCTGATCGCCGGCTGCATTTGAGATATTAAAAAAGTGCTCCAGAGTCTTTCTCACCATGAGGGGGGGTGGAAGATAAAGTTACATCATTCTGTGGGTGTAGGCTACTATTCCTTTAAGAAAACATTGTCTAGAAATATGTACAGTCGTCCTCAAAATTATTCATACCCTCCAAATAACGAAAAGGCTAAATTCACAATAATAATTCACAATTCAAATAACAAGAAACTAATAATAAATAAAAATTTACAAAATTATAATATTGTGAGATCTATGATTGTCTTTGAATTGTGCTTGGAAATAATACTAGGAAAAAACAAACAAACAAAACTGCCCCAGACACATTAGGGCACCTTTCCCATGAACATGGACCAACATACCTGTCAACAGGTGCAGACGTCTGATTGGACGTTACAGATAAACATCTGATTGCAGTGATTGGCTCGAAGTGTTGTCCCCCAAAAATTTAGCTCCGGAGCCCCATCATGCTTGTTTACTTGTTTGATTTTTTGAACCATGATTTTTATAGAATTTTTATTCATTATTACTTTCGTCAATTTCATCTTATTTCACTAACAGCTGATTTCTTTTTTCTTCCTTAATTGGAGGGTACGAATAATTGTGAGGACGACTGTATATAGGCTATGTTTTAACAACCAGGGATAATTGTATAAAATTTCTTATGTCTGTCTAAAATTTTACATTCACTGAAGCATTTTTTCAACGTTTTTATGGAGCTATTTCACTGTTTTCCTTCTGTCCCCAGAACAGGTTTCAGTCCTTCTTTTCTACTAAAAAATGCTAAAATTGTGCAGTTTTTTTCCTTAAAATACAACAGAATTAGATATTTCTTATCATATTTGACAAAAATGTTTAATTTGTTTATTAATTTTTAAAACAAATTATTATGTCTGTCCCTCAATATTGCGGTCATCACCACCACGTTAAACATTTTTAGATTAGAAAGTTGATGTGAAATCTGATTATTTAATTGTGTTGGTTTGTGCTGCAGCTCATGTTGGACAGAAAACGGACGTTTAAATACAACAGCAAGTTTTACCTCGTTTATACTGACATGCAGGATATTTTTATTACGTATCATTACCAAACAGCTTGTAGTTTATACATATTTAAAGATTTTGTGTAAAAACTTCAGATTCATATAAAAACATTGCACAGCTCTGTCTAGCTAAAAGATTATTTATGCTAACTACCATTTTAGCACAGTTAGCCAAAAACTGTAAAATGTCATCACCATCGCGCTGGTGGAGACGTTTCTGTGGAGGATCCGACTGAAAGACCCATTTTTAAATTCTTAAATGAATATCAACACATTTAGATTTTGAGTCGCAGGACGACAGTTCAGGTCAGGCAGGTGTGGCGATGCGCTGTGACATTTAATTTTTTAGTGACATTTTGAGAAAAGAAAACTCAAAAGGGCCTGAAATCACATAAACGCACAGATATTTATTTGGTCTCTGGTATTTTTGTTCTAAAGCACTGATGTGAGCTCTGATTTGTTTATTTTGATAAGACTGGGAGCTCATAATTTGTTCCTCCTAATCCTGTTTTTTTTTTTTTTTTTTTGCATGGAAAGTATTTTTGTTAAATGCTTCGGATTGTTTCTAAATGTTTGATTTAATGCATTACCACAAAAAACAAACAAACAAACAATGTCAAATGTCAATGAAAGCTTCAGGTTGGACCTAATTAAGTTTATTAATTGTTTGTGTATTGGTAAACAACTTATTTTATTTAGTGTTTTCATAAAATCTATTTTACTGACTTTGTAATAAATAAATAATTAAATAAATAAACTAACCTGCTGTTGAACATTTCGATCAAACCTTTAAATGAGCATCTGAACACAAAACAGGAAACAAATCAACACATAAAAGCCAAAGTTTCACGTATAAATGTTCAGATAAAGATCTGTCGTGCAGACGAACATTCAGAAAACCAAATTAAATTCTGTATTCAGCTTTTCAGTCTCTGATATTTCTGAACTGCAGCCACATTTTTCAGTTTCTGCTCATTTCTTTGCTTTTCCTGAGATGCTCACATTTATATCAGCACCACAATCTCTTGCTACTATTTTATCAGCGACTTGTGTCATTTAATGTATTTTTATATCTTTATTTTTAAACACTTGAATGTATTTAATTTCTATATCTTTTTAATATGTCTTTATTATATATTACTCCTCATTTTGTTGGTTTCTAAGTGTAAGAGCCACATATTTATCTATCTTAAACCTTCCTTATATCTCATACTGGTATGATCCTGGTTTCCTCGCGTGATTGGCTGCATGGTGGGCCAATAGAAATAAAGTCCCGCCCTGTCTGCATGGATAGAACTGAAGATTCAGTTCCAGTAACTCCTCTCATTCACAACAAAGAGTCGGCTCTTGGCTCCGACTCGTTCATGAACGACACATCTGAGGACTAGAGGAGAGTAAAAGCTGAACATATTCCTCATGTAGTTTTATCTTCTGGTGAACTTGGTTTATAAACGGTGAACAGCTGTACAGACGCGAGTTTACAACCGAAGCTGAACGATGACAGCAACAATATTTCCCATCAACAGTGACCCACTGTACCTTTTCGTCTTTTTGAAGTACTTTCTGTCTCACTTTGTTTTATCTGACATTTTTCTCTTGGTATCCATTTCCAGTCGGGTCGTCTCTACATGCTATCCCGGTATGGTTAACACGGGAGCAGGGTTCCTGCAGGCGCTTATAAAGTCTTACATTTACAAATCTGCACAATACCGTCCTTAAATTTGGAAGGTTTTAACTGTCTTATGCTCCAACAGATTTTATATGAGCCAGTCAGGGAGAGATCTGGCGGGCCGTCACCTGTCTGCATGAGGTTTGTGTGAACATGTTTAACTTTTGGAAGTAAATTTCTAACCGGGTACCAATGATAGATGCAGGTAATGATGGCCAAAAGTTGCTGTTCACTCTCTCTTTGTTGACAAAATCTTTGTAAATGTGGAGGAATCCGTGTTTCTGACAGTGTGTCCGTGAAACGGGCGTTAAATTCTGTTCTCGTGGTCTTAATTTAACTTGTTAAAACGTGTAGGAACCCTGTGGATGCTTGGACTTAATCAAACGTATATATACATTCATATTTTTTTCTTAAACATTAATCAGGGACACAAAAAGGCCCAAAATCAAATAAACACCCATAAATGACAAGTTTATTTATGTTACTATTTATTACTTAGGAGTTCACGGTTTCTTTTTCTATATATATTTATTTAAAGTGCTTTGTTTTTTACATTAAGAGTTGTAAAAATACTTAATTGATAGTCAAATGCAGTATCGGCCATCAACTGAGAAAATATCAGTATCGGCCCTGAAAAAAGAACAGTAGATCCCTTTTGTGTGATATGAAAACTTTGTAAGAGGGAGATGTTTGAATCCTGCATAGCTGGATTATAATGACCCTGCCAACCACGGTTAAAGTGTTGGCTGGAAAAAACAGACATAAATTCCCGTAAACACATTCCTAACCTCGTTGGAAGTCTTCCCAGAAGAGCTGGAGCTGCTGTACACACCAAATGTACCAATACTTCTGTAAATATAGAGTACAACTATCTGGGCTGCTGTAGTATTTTGGGATTTTGTGAATATTTTGGAAGATTTGGACAAATTAAACTGTGCTGGTTATGATGGCCCTTCATCTTCTCCTCATCCTCATGCTGAGCAAGACTCTGGAGCACTTTTTATATTTCAAATGCAGCCGGAGATCCGGGGGGGGGGTTCCGTTATCCCCCAACTTTCATATAATGGAGTTCGGCGGCGACTGAACCAAAAAGGTCCATAAAAGTCCACAAAAACGTGTCAATATTCCTCCATACTGCTCGTCCAATGTAATCCAAGTGTCCTGAGTGGGTAGCGTCCAGAATTTACTGGAAACGACGTCATTTAGTAGATTTTTAGAGACTAAAACCTGCGTCTCCAGAGCCACCAGTGGCTCTTTGGACCGTTCACAACGGCTCAGTAACATCAGTTTTTCGTTGGAATAATTGTACTTCATTTTTACAAGTAAAAGTACCAGAAACTTTTTTCTACTTGTAAAAGTGAAGTACAATTATTCCAACGAAAAACTGATAAAACCTACAGTTGTCATCATCTATATTTTTAAATATTACTCGGTTCTTTATCATTTTTAGTTGATGTTACTGAGCCGTTGTGAACGGTCCAAAGAGCCACTTGTGGCTCTGGAGACGGAGATTTTAGTCTCTAAAAATCTACTAAATGATGGTTTCCAGTAAATTCTGGACGCTACCCACTCAGGACACTTGGATTTCATTGGACGAGCAGTATGGAGGAATATTGACAAGTTTTTGTGGACTTTTATGGACCTTTTTGGCTCGGACCCCGGTGAACTGCATTATATGAAAGTCGGGGGGTTAATGAAAACCCGTCCGATCTCCGGCTGCATTTGACATAGTAAAGGTGTCATAACCTAATGAATTCTGTGGGTGAACTATCCCTTTAACGATTTGATTCATACCACGATTTCATGGTTTCTGATTCAATTTCAAGTCGCTGAATTGAATGAACCACTGAATTGAATCAGAAACCGTGAATCTTGATATGAGACGAGTCGTTCACCGGATCGTTTCCCCCCCAGCTGCTGGTGATGAACGTAAATGTTTCCGTCAGATGAAGCGAATGAAACGAAACTTGTGATTCATAGAAAAGTTTTATTGAGCGACAGAAAGAAACCGATCACATCAGCGTCCGTCTCACACAGACGAAGAGGCTCCCCCTCCTCACCCTCACCGATATTCCACGTGCAGGTCAGTTCAGGTGACGGAGAGCTTCGGCGAAGGCACGGAGCGGCGGGCCGAGCCTCCACATCCTCTTCAGGACAGATTAAAAACGGCGAGCGCGCGACGCTCGTCATCACAGCCCACGGGCGTTTACAGGCACTTGGACGCGGCAGAAGCTCCATCGCCTGCCCCCCAGCTCCTCCCCAGGAGCAGCCGCCGGCCGCTTCTGGTTGGCACAAGCACGAGTCAGACGTACGCGAGTCGCGTCGAAGGGGAGTCGTTTACTGACGACACAAACAAAAACAACAACAAAAACAACCCATGAGAGAGACGAAGGGAGCTGCTGCGGCTTCATGACCTCCACCGTCCCCCACCCTGATGCTCGGCCGGGACAGCCGGGGCTCCTGCAGGAGCAGGAGGAGGAGGTCACGACTCCTGGAGCTGCTCCTCCTGCTGCTGCATTCACACCGCCTGCAGGAGGAGGTCTGCAGGAGGCCTCGTGCAGGAGGAGGTCTGCAGGAGGCCACGTGCAGGAGGAGGTCTGCAGGAGGCCACGTGCAGGAGGAGGTCTGCAGGAGGCCTCGTGCAGGAGGAGGTCTGCAGGAGGCCACGTGCAGGAGGAGGTCTGCAGGAGGTCTCGTGCAGGAGGGGGTCTGCAGGGGGGGGGGGGGGGGGGGGGGGGGGGGGGGGGGGGGGCGGGGGGGGGGGGGGGGGGGGGGGGGGGGGGGGGGGGGGGGGGGGGGGGGGGGGGGGGGGGGGGGGGGGGGGGGGGGGGGGGGGGGGGGGGGGGGGGGGGGGGGGGGGGCAGGAGGCGGCTTGATTCTGCAGGACAGGACCAGGACGTCCCTCTCAGACCTCCAGCTGTCCGGGTGTCCACATGGACGCTGGATGGAGACAGATCACGCGTCCTCACAGCAGCCCGGACCCGGCAGACCCTGCAGGTGGGCGGAGCTTCCACATCCACCAGAGCCATGAATCCAGATGAAGACCTGCAGTTTCACAGCGGTGACGAGACGGAAGCAGAAGCAGCGTCCTGCTTGATGGTTTTAGGATTTCCTGATCCAGAACAGGATTTAGTCATTACGGAATATCTGCAGCGGCATGAAGACGACGTCACACGTCAGGACATGAAGTAGGAACTTTACAGCTCAGACGATCAGTTTCCACCGCGTCACCGCAGTGAAACCGGAGCGAAACTAGTGTGAAAGCAGACTGAAACCGGAGCGAAACTGGAATGAAACCAGAGTGAAAGCAGAGTGAAACCGGATTGAAACCAGAATGAAAGCAGAGTGAAACCGGTTTGAAACCGGAGTGAAAGCAGAGTGAAACCGGAGCGAAACTAGTGTGAAAGCAGAATGAAACCGGAGTGAAAGCAGAGTGAAACCGGAGCGAAACTAGTGTGAAAGCAGAATGAAATTGGAGTGAAAGCAGAGTGAAACCGGAGCGAAACTGGATTGAAACGGCAATAAAAGCAAAGTGAAACCAGAGTGAAACCGGAGCGAAACTGGAATGAAACCAGAAGGTGAAACTGGATTAAAACCAGAATGAAAGCAGAGTGAAACTGGATTAAAAACAGAATGAAAGGAGAGTGAAACTGGTTTGAAACCAGAATGAAAGCAGAGTGAAACTGGTTTGAAACCAGAATGAAAGCAGAGTGAAACCGGATTGAAACCAGAATGAAAGCAGAGTGAAACTGGTTTGAAACCAGAATGAAAGCAGAGTGAAACTGGATTGAAACCAGAATGAAAGCAGAGTGAAACCGGTTTGAAACCAGAATGAAAGCAGAGTGAAACTGGATTGAAACCAGAATGAAAGCAGAGTGAAACCGGTTTGAAACCAGAATGAAAGCAGAGTGAAACTGGTATTGAAACCAGAATGAAAGCAGAGTGAAACTGGATTGAAACCAGAATGAAAGCAGAGTGAAACTGGATTGAAACCAGAATGAAAGCAGAGTGAAACTGGACTGAAACCAGAATGAAAGCAGAGTGAAACTGGTTTGAAACCAGAATGAAAGCAGAGTGAAACTGGATTAAAAACAGAATGAAAGCAGAAAGAAAATAAAAAAAAGGAAAAAAGGATTGAAACCAGAATGAAAGCAGAGTGAAACTGGTTTGAAACCAGAATGAAAGCAGAGTGAAACTGGATTGAAACCAGAATGAAAGCAGAGTGAAACTAAACAGGTCTGAGGTGAGGACTCGTGGACTTCTGTCTACATTTTGTCGTGCCAACGCGTCCGCAGGGCAGGAAGAACAACAGCAGTTGGTATATTTACTAAAACGGGACCACGTTCATCTCGGGGGAGGATGAGCTCCTCTGTGGGACTTTCAGCCGGAGGTCAGGAATCTCTGAGTGGACTTGAACGCAGCATAATAAGATAACTGTGCAAATAGCTGATAATGGTGTCCAGACCGGCGGCGAATCGTGTTAGACGACAGAAAGCAGACGTTTGCACCTGGAAACAAGACTTTACAGCTGAAATTGATTCTGGAAAGTTCCCATCAACCCGACCCAGTTCCTCTCAGCAGAGCCGATAAGCGATCAGTGTTGGAAAGCACAGTGGTGGCAGGTCTCAGGCAGGCCCCCGCCCGGAGGACACGCCTCCTTATCTGCTCCCGGCCTCTCCGCAGCAGCCATCTTATCTCCACAGCCCTCCAGACGAGGTCTGGGGTCGCCGGCGGAGGAGGGGGGGTCACCGCGACGAGCTCCTCTCCTTGCTGACGCAGTCGTCCTGGCTGGTGGTGTCTCCGTTGGCCGTCGCGCTGCAGGTCCGCCGCTTCTTCCTGCGGTGAGACATGGCGTCGCCCTCGGAGCCCGACTCCGCCTGCAGAGGACACAGTTTCAGCCTGGGGAGGACCACCTGAGACCTGCAGCACCCGGTCCAGGTCTGCATGGTTTCCCTGCTCCAACCTGACTGAATTCACATGGATCCAACAGCCAATGACGTCCAGCAGAAGGACTCGTGAATCTGGGTCCAATGTGCTGGAGCAGGGAAACATCTAAAACCTGCAGGACCCAGCCCTCGTAGGACTGGACTGGATTTATATTAAGAGAGTTGTAAAATTATTTTCCAATTTTCTTCATTATATTAATTTGGGAGGCAAATAGAGTATCGGCCCAAAATATCGGCCATCGGCTGAAAATATCGGTATCTGCCCTAAAACATCTGTATCAGTCGATCTGTAGTTCTAAGCTGCTGATGTTTTGACTTCATTCTGGTCTCTAGTTTCGTGCGTGTTTCATACGTACATCAGAGTCGGAGTTGGACGAGCTGGAGGAGGAGGATGATGAAGAGTCACTGGAGCTGTCCGAGGCGATGCCCGTGGACTCCTGCAGGTCCACTTTGTCTGCCAGCGCCGCCAGGTCCGGACGCTCCTGCTTCAGGATCCTGAAAGCACAAATCCAGACGGTTTAGTTGAGCAGGAGGGTCGAGCACGTCACACCTGCCGCAGGTGAGCGGAGGAGCAGCGGCTGCTTGTTTCTGATTGGTCGGACGACAAGCTCTGACCAGGTGATCCGGACTGCAGAACTGAGTCCAGGTGGACTCTCGTCGTCCACTTCACTGACTGGAAATAACGTCAGAAACGAGAGTTCACAGGAAATTTCTTCCCCAACAAACCCACGTCTGGAAAACCAGTTCCACTGAAACTGGTTTCTGGAGTCCCAGCAGAGCTACTTGCTGTTATCTGGCGCCCCCTGCTGGCGCACGCTGGAACATCAGCGTTATCAAATCAAAACAACAAGACTGCAGCGGGTCGTCACAAACTCTGGTTAACCGACTCTGACCCCATCAACTCAATGGAGCCCTGATACCTGGAGTCACCATGGCAACCACTGACATCATGCTGGTTATTTCACCTGATTGGAGGAAGTTTTTATTCAAGCATGGAGAGAGAGAGAGAGAGGAGAAAGAGAAAGCCCAAAACAAACAGGATAAAGGAAGACTGTTTGGAACTCGGTGGAGCTTTTACCCTGAAATGATCTGATCTGAGATCAGAACTGTCCTCATCGTTAGACCGCTCAGTCACTAAAATGAAGACGATGCCGGTCGGGGACAAATATGTCTGCAGGGTGTCTGTCGCTGTCAGACGGGGCTTTAGTGAAATATGTCCATAGATGGTGGATAATGATCTCTGAAGAACGCTGGCTCAGCGTGGGAACGGCAGAGTCGTGCTTCTTCCCCCCACTTCCAGAACGGATGTGGGGGGTGTCGGGGGCGTGCCCAATTTCGTGGTGTGTATGTATCGTGCAGAAAGCATTGCGATGCATCAGTTATTTTGATAATTTACCCTCCCCTGGTCCTGACAGCGGTGGCCGGTGCACAGCAGCTGTTCTCCAGTTACTGTTCGACGACGGCGCTTCATGCCACCTTTCTGCAAGATGACGCAGAAGCTTTTTGGTGGGAACACAAACCCAACGCTAAACCCAGAAGCTGCATCTCGGACTGCAGGTGTCTGCATCGTACCGGAACCACAGAAACTTACCGGTACCACTTCCTGGAGAGTTTGGGTCGGCCTCTGACGGTTTTGTGCCAGACGATGGGGAAGTTGGTGGTGCTGGCGAAGTTCTGGGTGACGGCGATGGTGGTGTCCAGGTTGAGGACGACGTGCCACCATCCTCCTGAGGAAAACACAGAAGTTTAGAATTTCATAACTAATATTGTGATAAATATTTTGGGCCATATTGCCCTGCCCTACTATAGACCCGTTGTTCAACCGTCAGTAAAAAAACCAACCCTTTCACCTCACGTAACAAAACGGTACCCTTCACTGAAGCATCGTCAAAATGGCATTAAAACCTTTTTTCCCACATCAGATATTCTTTACAACTTCAGATTTAATCGTAAGTGTATCATCAGATTTTTTAAAAACTGTTTTATGGCCTTTTTGTAAAAAAAAAACAAAAACAACATTTATTTAAATGATGAAAACAAATTAACATTTTATTCAAAAACCAGTGCAAGTATTTGGTATGAGGTCATAACAGTCTTGAGTAGGTCAATAATATATAGGAACATTGATTCTGAAGCATTGTTACTTTTAGAGCTATGAGTATTTATTATTAATCATTTTAAATGTCCTTTTATACCGACCGTACATCTGAGTTTGTCTTCTGTGGCCTGTTTTTATTGCGACTGAGACTGTTTGTAGCCGTGATGCTGCTTTTCTTGGCCAGGACTCCCACATATCTGTGGTTCAGTGTTTGCTAACAGATCAAACTAATGTTGGCATCTTCAAACATGATGTGGTGAAATGACTAATTTATTTTATCTCATTTAGCAGGAATTCAACAAATCCATGCAAAGGTGGAGAAACAGCGTTAGTTTCTGGGGAAGATAAACTTTGTGACGCTTAAGTTCAAAACAAACTGCTTCCTGTCTTAATTATTTTATTATGTTTCATTTTCATTGATTTAATAAGTGTATTTATTCTAAGTCATTTACAGAATTATTAAGCAAATGAGTATTCTGACATCATCATCCTCTTTATGCATGTTGTCTTACTCCAAGCTGTATCGGCCCAAAGCTACTACCAATTAAGCATATCAGGTGATGTTCATCTCTGTAATGAGAAGGGGTGTGGTCTAATGACATCATCACCCTATATCAGGTCTATTAGGCAAACAGAATTATTAGGCAACAATAAACAAATATATCCCCATTTCAATGATTTATTTTCAGCAGGGAAACCAATATAACAAATATACATTTCTGACATTAAAAAAACAAAAACAAATCAGTGAGCAATGTCTCCACCTTTCTCTGCAAGGACACTGAAAAGCTGCCATCCATGGATCCTGTCAGTGTTTTGATCTGTTCAGCATCAACATTGCGTGCAGCAGCAACCACAGCCTCCCAGACACTGTTCAGAGAGGTGGACTGTTTCCCTCCTTGTAAATCTCACATTTGATGAGGGACCACAGGTTCTCTATGGGGTTCAGATCAGGTGAACAAGGAGGCCATGTCATTAGTTTTTCTTCTTTTAGACCCTTTCTTGCAGCCACGCTGTGGAGTACTTGGATGCGTGTGATGGAGCATTGTCCTGCATGAAAATCAGGTTTTTCTTGAAGGATGCAGACTTCTTCCTGTACCACTGCTTGAAGAAGGTGTCTTCCAGAAACTGGCAGTAGGACTGGGAGTTGAGCTTGACTCCATCCTCAACCCGAAAAGGCCCCACAAGCTCATCTTTGATGATACCAGCCCATACCAGTACCCCACCTCCACCTTGCTGGCGTCTGAGTGGGACTGGAGCTCTCTGGCCTTTACCGATCCAGCCACGGGCCCATCCATCTGGCCCATACCAGTACCCCACCTCCACCTTGCTGGTGTCTGAGTGGGACTGGAGCTCTCTGGCCTTTACCGATCCAGCCACGGGCCCATCCATCTGGCCCATACCAGTACCCCACCTCCACCTTGCTGGCGTCTGAGTGGGACTGGAGCTCTCTGGCCTTTACCGATCCAGCCACGGGCCCATCCATCTGGCCCATACCAGTACCCCACCTCCACCTTGCTGGCGTCTGAGTGGGACTGGAGCTCTCTGGCCTTTACCGATCCAGCCACGGGCCCATCCATCTGGCCCATGCCAGTACCCCACCTCCACCTTGCTGGCGTCTGAGTGGGACTGGAGCTCTCTGCCCTTTACCGATCCAGCCACGGGCCCATCCATCTGGCCCATACCAGTACCCCACCTCCACCTTGCTGGCGTCTGAGTGGGACTGGAGCTCTCTGGCCTTTACCGATCCAGCCACGGGCCCATCTATCTGGCCCATACCAGTACCCCACCTCCACCTTGCTGGCGTCTGAGTGGGACTGGAGATCTCTGGCCTTTACCGATCCAGCCACGGGCCCATCCATCTGGCCCATCCAGACTCACTCTCATTTCATCAGTCCATAAAAGCTTAGAATAATCAGTCTGAGATATTTCTTGGCCCAGTCTTGACGTTTCAGCTTGTGTGTCTTGTTCAGTGGTGGTGGTTTTCCAGCCTTTCTTACCTTGGCCATGTCTCTGAGTATTGCACACCTTGTGCTTTTGGGCACTCCAGTGATGTTGCAGCTCTGAAATATGGAAAACTGCTGGCAAGTGGCATCTTGGCAGCTGCACGCTTGACTTTTCTCAGTTCATGGGCAGTTATTTTGCGCCTTGGTTTTTCCACGTTTCTTGCGACCCTGTTGACTATTTTGAATGAAACGCTTGATTGTTGGATGGTCACGCTTCAGAAGCTTGGACATTTTAAGAGTGCTGCATCCCTCTGCAAGATATCTCACTATTTTTTACTTTTCAGAGCCTGTCAAGTCCCTCTAGGACCCATTTTGCCAAAGGAAAGGAAGTTGCCTAATAATTCTGTTTGCCTAATAAACCTGATATAGGATGATGATGTCATTAGACCACACCCCTTCTCATTACAGAGATGCACATCAGCTGATATGCTTAATTGGTAGTAGCTTTGGGCCGATACAGCTTGGAGTAAGACAACATGCATAAAGAGGATGATGTGGTCAGAATACTCATTTGCTTAATAATTCTGCACTCCCTGTACCATTGTTCATGTATTTACTTTTATATTATCAACTTATTGTTTATAGTAATTAATATAATATTAAATTGCATCTTATTAGAGTTTTGATCTTTTTGTATCTCAATTGTATTAATTTTGTCTTCATGAAACTGTGAATGAACTCAGGCATTAAAGGGGAAGTTCGTTTTTTTTAACCTGGATCTGTTTTCTAGCATGAATCCGTTCATTTCTTCACTCAGACAGTTTTGGTGTGACTTGAATTCCTTCAGGAGATATTTAGATCCACTCCAGATCAGTGTGCGATATAATGGAAGTGATGCAGCAACCTGGTGCAGCCTCTAAATAATCATTATCTGCCACAAACTCCTTCATTTCACCAATGTTTTGTTACCAAACATCAGTCGGACCCCCCCGTGAGCTCCAAGCGGCTTTGAGTTGCTTTTATGTGGTGATCCGTCCTTATTTCATGCTAGAAAATAGGTTGAAAAAAACAAACTCCCCCTTTGAGAGGTTAAGGAGACGATGAAACTGACCAGGCACAAAGACGGTCTCTCCGGGTCTCTGCAGGATCTCCAGCGGCCTGAACTCGGCGGGCCAGGTGGGCTGCTGCGTGCGGGGGTAGACCACGTTGAACCAGGTGATGGCCTCGTCCTGCTGGTTCCCGCCGTCCTCCCTGGTCACCTTGATCAGCTCTCGCGGCGTGTTGGTGGGGAACAGACACCACCTCTTGTGGCCCTGGACCAGGGCGTTCCAGGCGCTGGTTCCCAGCGGGTCGATGTGGATGCCGGTGCCGGAACGGGCCGGGCCCATCACAAACCACCTGAGGAGGGGATGAGGTCTGGTGATGAGGGAATGTTTAAAGGGGAATTTTGCTTTTTTGAGCTTGGGGTGTTTTCATACATCCTTATATGTGCGTGATGGAGAAAGGAATTTCACAGAAACTCCAGTTTTTATCCAAGTTCGTGCTAAAAACACGCTTTTTTTCCTACACTGAACACCGCAAAAACTCAAATCTTACCAAGTATGTTTTTCTCATTTCTAGTCAAAATATCTAATCACAAATATCTAATCATACCAGCATCAACTAAGTGAAACACGACAATTGAAAATAGGAGGATATAAGAAATAGAAGGAAACACTTAATTTTTTTTTTAAATGGAGGACTCATTGAATTTCCCACTTATATCGTCACCTGTGGGTTTCAGGGATTCACTACATAGAAAACCCATCAACATCACTGTGGAAGGACATGAAAAGAGACCCCAGGTGCAAATAAAGCGAAATGCCCCTTTACCGTTGAGGCTTCAACCTGCGGACGCACCTGTACGGCGGCCGGCGCTTCTCCCCGGCGAACTGGAACAGGTCGTCCCTGAAGAAGAGCGGCACCTCGTAGTCCTCCAGCAGCTTCCTGCGCTTGGCGTGCTCACCGTAGCTGCTGTCGAAGATGTAGAGCGGGCTGTCGTCCCTGGTGGACTCCAGGTACTCCACGTAGTACTTCATCTTCATCTTCACCGAGTAGCCGTCGTTGTCCTCGCCGCACTTGAACTTCTGGTTGCGGTACTTGCGCTTGAGGCGCTCCAGGGTCCATTTTTCCCGGGCGGGCCAGCTGTCCTGGCAGCTGAGCAGGACCACGGGCTTGTAGGGCCGCTCGAAGCGCTGGATGAACTCGTCGGGGCTGACGTGGAGGGTGTCCACGCGCTCCACGTTGTCCTGGAACACAGTTCAGCAGTCAGAACGGTTCCTGTCCTCACCTGCAGTCTGACAGGTAGTTTTTACTCGTTCCAACACGACGTGTACACAACGCAAACAACTACACATTCCACAGATTGTAGGTCTAACAGGTCTGATGGAACCTGGACCACACCCAGACCTCCAGTCCTCATCTAGGAAACCACACCAAGAAGAACCATATCCAGAAAAACCACACCCAGAAGAACCACACCCAGAAGAACCACATCCAGAAGAACCACATCCAGACCTCCAGTCCTCATCTAGAAAACCACATCCAGAAGAACCACATCCAGAAGAACCACACCCAGAAGAACCACATCCAGAAGAACCACATCCAGACCTCCAGTCCTCATCTAGAAAACCACATCCAGAAGAACCACACCCAGACCTCCAGTCCTCATCTAGAAAACCACATCCAGAAGAACCACACCCAGAAGAACCACATCCAGACCTCCAGTCCTCATCTAGAAAACCACACCCAGAAGAACCACACCCAGAAGAACCACATCCAGAAAAACCACATCCAGAAAAACCACATCCAGACCTCCAGTCCTCATCTAGAAAACCACATCCAGAAGAACCACATCCAGAAAAACCACATCCAGACCTCCAGTCCTCATCTAGAAAACCACATCCAGAAGAACCACATCCAGACCTCTAGTCCTCATCTAGGAAACCACACCCAGAAGAACCACATCCAGAAAAACCACATCCAGAAGAAGCACATCCAGAAAAACCACATCCAGAAAAACCACACCCAGAAGAAGCACATCCAGAAAAACCACACCCAGAAGAAGCACATCCAGAAAAACCACACCCAGAAGAAGCACATCCAGAAAAACCACACCCAGAAGAACCACATCCAGAAAAACCACACCCAGAAGAACCACATCCAAGAAAAACCACATCCAGACCTCGAGTCCTCATCTAGAAAAACCACATCCAGACCTCCAGTCCTCATCTAGAAAACCACATCCAGACCTCCAGTCCTCATCTAGAAAACCACATCCAGACCTCCAGTCCTCATCCATGCTGCCACAATCTGTTTGAGAGAATGTTGCTTTCCCTAATTCACAGTCCAGTCCTGATACCAGACCAGTTCCAGTCCTGCTATCAGCCCAGTTCCAGTCCAGTCCTGGTACCAGACCAGTTCTAGTTCAGTCCTGGTACCAGACCAGATCAAATTCAGTCCTGGTACCAGATCAGTATCGTCCTGGTACTGGACCAGTTCCAATCCAGTCCTGGTACTGGACCAGTTCTAGTTCAGTCCTGGTACCAGACCAGATCAAATTCAGTCCTGGTACCAGATCAGTATCGTCCTGGTACTGGACCAGTTCCAATCCAGTCCTGGTACTGGACCAGTTCTAGTTCAGTCCTAGTACCAGACCGGATCAAATTCAGTCCTGGTACCTGACCAGTTCTAGTTCAGTCCTGATACCAGACCAGGTCCAGTTTTGGTGCCTGACCAGGTCCAGTTCAGTCCTGACACCAGACCAGGTCCAGGCTTGGTGCCGGACCAGGTCCAGTTCAGTCCTGACACCAGACCAGGTCCAGGCTTGGTGCCGGACCAGGTCCAGTTCAGTCCTGACACCAGACCAGGTCCAATCCTGGTTCCAGGACAGGACCATGTTACATGTAACATGGTAACGACACAACCAGACCACGTCGGGCCAGCACGGAGACGCTGTAGTAATACTTTCATTAACTTGTGTTTTACTACAGAAAGCATGAAGCCAGATACTTCATGTTCCGTGTCCTGAGTTTATTTTCATCGTCTACATTCATATTATGAAGATGGGCGGCTGTAGCTCAGGTTAAAGAGCAGTCGTCTTTCAACCAGAGGGTTGTGGGATAGATTCCAGGCTTCCCCAGACTACGTGCCGAAGTGTCCTTGGGCAAGACACTGAACCCCAAGTTGCCTCCGTTGTGCCCATAGGGGTATGAATGTGTGTGTGTGACTGTGTGTGCGAGTGGGTGAATGTGATATGTAGTGTAAAGCGCTTTGAGCGGTTAGTATGACTGTAAAAGCGCAATATGAGTACAGTCCATTTACCATATTTAGTTGTATTTCCATAATCGTCTACATTCATATTATTTAGTTGTATTTCCATTATCGTCTACATTCATATTCTTTAGTTTTATTTCACTGTTTCAGCAACATGTTTAGACCCTCGCGCGCTCAATGCCCCCCCCCAGCTTTCCCTGGATGTGTTGCTGGTAAACATCTGAGCTTCATACTCTCTGTCCTTAATACACAAACACTACACGTGTCTCAGAGTGGAAAGAAGTGGACATGAAACCATCCACGTCCCGGAGTGTAACGGGTTACATTTTGTGTCGTAACACCGGCTCCCACATTGTCTACGTGACCAGCTGCACTCCGTTAGCCGCTGTTAGCTTAGCTTCCACGGCTGCGTTGACAGTTACCTTCACGGTGCGGGGAGACAGATCGAAAGTCTCATGATAACCGTGTTTTATCCAGTCTAACGAGTCCTTCAGCTCGGGTCTGGCGCTCCGTTTCGCCTCTTTAATCCTCTTCTTACTTTTATGGTTCATTCCTCCTGCGTGTTGTCGCTGATCAGCTAGCTAGCGAGCTAAGCCGGGGCTACCGTAGAAACGCATTCACCAGCCTGTCCCGAGACCAGCTAGCTGCGCTGCACGTCAGTCGTTACCCCAGCTCTCTGGCCGAACCAAACGCTGTGTGATATGTTACAAACTTCGCGTTTACAGCTGGAAATGTGATCTAAGTTCCTGTAAAACCTGCCTACGCTGTAAACTTTGTTGTACAGCTAGCAGACACAGCTAGCTAGCTAGCTGACAGCCGTGCTCACAATGCTTTTGCAACTGATTACCTAATTACTGCCCGCCCCTAAAGAAAGGTGGAAGATGATTGGCTGAAGTGGGTTTAGAACGAACTCATTGATTGGTCAAGTTACAGACTGGAGCTTCCCGCCCGTTGTTTTTACTGGTTGTTCAGATGAACTTCCTGTGTTTTGGCCAGGAAGAAGAGACGAACGTGGTTAGCTGCATTATGATCAATATGACTAAAGAAATCCTCAAATTTAAGCCGTTTATCTGAAACGCAGGACCAAGTCGAGACGTAGTTACGTAATTATGTAGATTTAGAACATGTCAGCTTGCAGAATGGAGGACAGTGGAGACGAAGCCGCCAACATCGCTTATAAAGTTTTCACATTTGAAGACAAGAAAAGTCCAAGAGAGACACTTTCTGTCTCCATCCCTGAGGTGTGTCTGTGTGCAGAAACTCATACTAAACATTAGGGGTGTAACAATACATCACTCTATACCGATACATTGATATAGATCGATGTATCGATCGTAAATCGATCCAAAAAGCCAATATCGACCAAAAATGTATATCAAACCCACTTTTATTATGAAATGGCTTTATTTTGAAAGTCCTCTGACAACATTTTCACAACAAAATTCATATTTATAGTCGTGCAGTGAATAGATGTGACAGAGGGGGTTTACTGCAAAGCTAACAGTTTTGTTAAGAAATAAAAATGTTTATTTGTAATATTTTTTTATCGATTGGTGGATTCTTAATCAAATCGAGTCAAAATCATATCGTGACTGAATTTGAGATATTGGCAGAGATCGAATCGCCTATCCACTCGATATAATGTCGTGTCGTGATTAAACCAGTGATTTACACCCCTACCAAACATGAAGCTGTTGCTATGCGTGTGTGTGCTGGGGCAGGAGGAAGTTAACAAGTCAAAGCTAACGAGTTTAATCTTTATCTAACTAAGGTTTACCATAAATTAACAGACAGATGCTCAGTCTTGCAGCTCAGAGTCCTCCTCCCTGGTCAGCATACATGCAGTATGTAGCCCGTACAGTACATTTATTTATTTATTAACCATCTTACCTTTCAAAATAACAGGACTGCTACAAAAAATGTTCAAAAGAAAGTAAATCAGGAAATGCAGTTAGGATTAAAGGTGCGTCCCAATACACCCACTAGCCCTACTTTTTGGCCCAACCCCTAAATTTTGCGCGTTCCCATGAAGGTAGTGGTGTCCCAATTCCTCTGCATGTAGGGGGGGGGGGGGGGGGGGGGGGGGGTATGAATCCAGCCCTTCAGAGCGAGGGACGTCAGATGCTGACTTGCTGAGGAAGGGCCAGAGAAAAGGGTTAGAGAGCTGAACGTCATTACATACGGAAACAAACAACGCTTGCAACCTCCGGAGAGCGACGGGACTCGGAGAGGAAAACTCACAAATGTACAGATTACACATTTGTTCGTAACGTAAGCCAGACTAGCCGCGCTAGCTAGGCTAAAATACTGATGAAAAGCTTGTGAAGGCTTTTTGGCAGTTTACAAGAGACAACAGTCGTCATGGCGACGTCTTCCCTGTGTGGTTGTTTTGTTTATTAATCAACGGAAGCATGATGATGATGAAAAAAGGAAAAACAATCCCAACTATTAACTCCGTGTTGCTGCTGGGTGTGTTGTTGCGGTGACACATATGTGCAAACGTCACTATGCAGTCGCTTACGTGCCTGACCGTAAATGCAGCGTAGAAAGCCCTACCCCTGTGACTTCAGTTCCACGGTGTAGTGGTGGTGGCTGAGGGCTAGTGGTTGAAGGTAGGGGGAACATTTGGATTGGGCCCAAATTGATGCAAACATGCATGATAATTAATTTCCATTTAATCTCTTTTTCCATTTATTTTTGGGAATTTGTGTAAATCCATTTAAAAACACATTAATTGCAAGTGTTTGTCTTTTTAAATGAAATTTCTGATTGTGAAGCTACATGTTTGATTTCCTTCTTTTTTAAAAAAAATACATGGATTTAGATTTGTATTAAGATAATTTGACTTGACAATATTTATTATCTTTTTCCTTTTTCCCCTTCTTTCGCTCATGGTAATGCATTGCATCCAACATTTAGTAACTACAATCCAGAAACATTTACAAAAATAATAATGATAATAAAAAAAAAAAAACACATTCATGCAAAAAAAAAAAAAAAAGAAATAGAAAAGAAAAAAAAGGAAAGAAAACATCTGCAACATAGTCAGAAGTTGTTGCAGGACTTTACCTCTGTGACAGGTGACGTCTCAGATGTTCCAGTCAGGTGAAACTCCGACCTTTTAACTGAAAACGTCTCCGTCTGTGAACTGTTTGTAGGTTCGTAACACCATTACAGCAGCTAAACACGGTGTTGTGATGTGATTTGCTTCCTGGTGAATCTGCTGATCCTCTGCTCAGGTTCTGGACCCGCAGTACGGGATGTACGTGTGGCCGTGTGCGGTGGTTCTGGCCCAGTACGTGTGGACACACAGAGAAGCTCTAAGAGGCCAAACAGTGCTGGAGGTGAGCCCGGATGTACCAGGAGTCCCTGTAAAACCAGCTTACGCCGAGCTCTCAGGTTATCAGTCCTCAACTTCCAACTGGCTTTGGTTTTTGTTTGACTTAAAGTGTCGGGAGATAAGGGTTGTTTCCATGGTAACACTTACGAATGCATTATTCACAAAGCTTCCAAGAACCGTCTTACAAGAACCTAAAGATGTGCTGATGGGAGTTTGGGCTGAAGAGCGAGTCCAGATTTCACGTCAGAGCAACTCGAAGCAAGAAAACCATAAAAGACAAGAACTCAAAATTTTGTGGGATAATGATAAAATACATGAAATCACGAAGTTACAATCCTTTATTTGATAACTACAAACCTATTGCTGCTTACTATTACCATAGTACTGACAGCCTCAAACTCAAAACCTTTTTTAAGAGTTGCCAAAAGGCACTTTGGACAATCCATGGACACCTGGAAGAAGGTCCTGGTCTGATAAGAACAGTGTGGAGCTTTCTGGTCATCAGACACCAAATACTGCACATGACCACAAACACACCATCCCCACTGTGAAGCACGGTGGTGGCAGTATCATGCTGGAGGGATGCTTCTTAGTATCCCTCCATCCCTCCTAAAGTGTCCAGACGGCAGCCGCAGATATTACTGCTACACTTTGCAGCTGTATCTGGCTCATTAAATTAGTATAAAATAATTACTTTTGGACATTTCAGAATAGTTCTGGATTTGGGACGTGTTCCATTGCGATGCATCGATTTAATAGTGAATTGGTACACTCCTGTTGTAATAGTTCTTGTTATTACAATCTCGGGAAACAGTTGTAACAGTTGTGGGGACTTTTTAAATATGGCGGGGCTGGAAGAAGCAGAAATCACGCAAGGGGCGGGGCTTACCAGTTCTACCAATCACCAAACATCTACGTATTTCAGTTCCTATGGAACCCTGAAAAGACCCTGCCTCGGAGCAGGATCTAAAAAAGGTTCTAGGACCTGAGGGCCGAGGTTCCTGGTTCCTACGCGTCCGAATGCGCTAAAAAATGGCCTGGTTCCTGAAAAGGTTCTAGGAAATCCAGAAGGTTCCTGCAGTCTGAAAGCGCCTAATGTTGTTGCTTTCAAACACTTGAAGGGTTCATGGAATTTTAAATTTTTCATTATTATTATTTATTTGTTTATGTTTGATGTTTGTTAAAAATTTAATGGATAAAACCAATGATCATTGACCAGACTGGTCTAAGAACGACAAAGGCCTGTCTGCTGCAAGAATAAGAAAAAAAAAATCGATAATCGAATCGAATAGTGACTCTAAAATCAAAAATAAATCGAATCGTGGATTTGGAGAACCGTGACACCCCTACCGTCCTCACAGACTCCTGCTGTGATTGCAGCCAAAGGTGCGTCTACTAAGTACCGACCTGAAGGGGAGAATATTTATGCAGTTGCTTAAGTTATGTATTTGTGTTTGTTATAATTTGTAGAAATAAGTTTTCAATTTGACATTGAGGATTAGAAAAATAAAAAATCTAAATTATGTTGAACATTACAGATTCACTAAAGCAATAACAGGTAAAACATCCAAGGCGGTGAATAGTTTTCATGGGAACTGTCCCGTCTGTCCTCAGCTGGGTGCAGGTGTGAGTCTACCCGGCGTGGTGGCGGCACGTTGCGGTGCAGACCTGATCCTGTCCGACAGCTCAGACAAGCCCACGTGTCTGCAGAACTGCAGGCGGAGCTGCCAGGCCAACGGCCTGCAGGGTGTCCCCGTGTTGGGCCTCAGCTGGGGGGACGTCTCCCCGGACCTCCTGCTGCTTCCCAAAGTGGACATCGTCCTGGGCTCGGACGTCCTCTACGATCCTGGAGGTGGGTTTTTGTCCCCTGCAGGGAGTTTGCAACCGTCACACAAGCATTTATATCTCACATTTACAACCTCTGAGGAGATTCAGAGGATTTATGACTATGATCATTATTGTTCAAGCCCTTCATGTCTTTACGTACATGTACAGTTTTTCCATGAACAAAAGGAACAGAAAGAAGAAAAATCTTGCGTGTTCTCTGCCCCGTGTGATAAAATTAGAAGAATAAGAACTTACTTTTCTCAATGAACCCCCATTTCCTCACCAAGTCAGCAGAACTAAATGGCAACAAAATGTTAATCTTTTATTACTGTAGATTAATTTGTCTTCTAATAAGGGATTATCACGCTTACCGGAAGTTCCCGGTATTTGGGCACTTCCTCTTCCGGGCCATGTTAACGACAGCCGTTCCTTGCTCTGTTATACTGTTTAAATCGGATAAACTCCAAACATACTTAAGTTTTCATTCCAGACTGAAGTGATACTGGATCAAAAGCTGGATCAAAGCGATCGATTCGCCGCGGTGAAGGGCCGAACTTTATAATAAAACACACGTTTGTTTGTCGCCGGTGGGGCACAACACCGGCACTTCACAGCATGCTAGCACTAGCCAGCTAGCGTTTACTGATGTGCTTAACATTGTGCGTCTTAAACACACACAAACATCTGAAAATCGGGTCTGTACCCCCCCCGTTTCCAGTGAAACAACTGGGGACTGCCAAGAAAAGGAGACGCCTTCAGATGCTTGTGTGTTTTCAGCCGCCCAAAGTTAGGCACGTTATCGAGCTGGCTAATGCTAACCTGCTAACAGTAGTCCGCCGACTACTACTCTGTTAAACTTTGTAAATCGGATAAACGCCAATGCCAAGTTTTCATTCCAGACTGAAGTGATGCTAAGGAAGAAGTGGATCAAAACGACTAATTCGCCGCGGTGAAGGAACGAACTTTATAATAAAACGACACACGTTTGTCTGTGTCCGGCAGACTGCGCAGTCGTGTTAGCAGGTTAGCATTAGCCAGCTCGATAACGTGCCTAACTTTGTGCGGCTGAAAACACACAAGCATCTGAAAGCGTCTCCTTTCTTCTTTTAAGACGCACAATGTAAACGTCAGTAAACGCTAGCTGGCTAATGCTAGCATGCTGTGAAGTGCCGGTGTTGTGCCCCACCGGCGACAAACAAACGTGTGTTTTATTATAAAGTTCGGCCCTTCACCGCGGCGAATCGATCGCTTTGATCCAGCTTTTGATCCAGTATCACTTCAGTCTGGAATGAAAACTTAAGTATGTTTGGAGTTTATCCGATTTAAACAGTATAACAGAGCAGGAACGGCTGTCGTTAACATGGCCCGGAAGAGGAAGTGTCCAAAATCCGGGAACTTCCGGTAAGCGTGATAATCCCCTATTCCATATACTCTTGCATTAGGGACACTTCTGTTTCATAGTTGTCCGTGCAAATAGCATTAAAAAGTTAAGTATACTTCTATACTGAGTAGCTTGGGTTACAGAACTGAATAAGCTCTGAATGTCATCTGGCAAACTTCTTTGTTTTGCTTTCCATGCAATAAGCAAAATTTTCAAGTCTTCAAGATCCTTAGGTTTCAATTATCTAGTTGCAACAAACAGATTGTTGGTGTGCTCTCTGTAACTTTCCTGATTAATAATTCTCATGGTTCTTTTTTGCAACAAATACAATGGCTTAGTGTTACTGCTGTCTGTGTTACCCCAGACTTCAGAGCTCTAACTAAAGTATAGGAGGATCATTGAGCAGTCCAACCAACACATTCTCACTCCCAACTCATCCGTTGACGCTTGGGCAGGCTCCCTCCGCATCACCTGTTTACGCGTGGGGTATACCCACTCGTACATTTGTGACGCAGAGGGTCTCTTACTGAACGTCATGGAAATCCCTAATCGGCGGTATTTGACGACATGAGAGCATAAAAGAGGAGCCTTTTCCGGTGATTTTGATTCGTATAAAATCTGCTCAGATCCTTTTACAGCTGATTCATTTTTTACTTTTTCAACCATATCTTGGACTTCAGCTTCATTATGTCGCGTTTCTCTGAATGGGCGACATGCCGCTTCCACTACTTCCTGAACTTCAGACAGCACCTTTACTTCCTGCGTCCTACTGGACAAACTGATTAATCCCGGTGTGTTTGGCCAGTTTTTGAGGTCAGACACACAGGGATTAATCAGTTTGTCCATTAATCAGTTTGCTAATCAAAATCACCGGAAAAGGCTCCTCTTTTATGCTCTCATGTTGTCACATACTGCCGATAAGGGATTTCCATAACACTCAATGAGAGACCCTCTGCGTCACATATGTACAAGATGGGTATACCCCACGCGTCAACAGGTGACGAGTTACGAGTGAGAATGTGTTGGTACAACATACGCACAAAGTACAATCCAACAAATCCTATACTTTAAATAAAACACCAATACTTTTCTAATTTTCTATTTATGTAATCTATATGGGATTCCCAGTTTAATTTTTCATCTAAAAACAACTAAAACTACATTCAGTCATTCTATGATAACTCCATCAATTGTCAATTTCACAATATCACTTTCTCTCTGGTTTCCAAAAATCATGTAGTTTGTTTTATCCCAATTCAAGGATAACCCATTTTCCATGAACCGGTTTCTTACTTTAGTCACTTCTTCACCTATTCTTTCCAAAGGTTGCAAAGGGGAGGAAAATTTCTGATGAATTTCCAGAAAATTTCCATGGGAAGTTAAGCTGGGGAATTTGGGAGTTATTCTAAATCAGAAACTTTCTACGGGAATTGATGGGAATTATCAGGAATAAACCGAGAGTGAATAGGAATTACAGGAATTGAAAAGGGCTGCACAGTGGTCAGCACCGCAGCCTCACAGTAAGAAGGTTGATAGTTTGGGCCTCGGCTTAGGAGGGGGTTCGAACAATTCCAACAGTTTGCATGTTCTCCTGTGGGTTCTCTCCAGGTACCATCCTCTGCTCCCACCATACAAAGACATACATGTTGGGTTAACTGGTCACTCTAAATTGTCCCTAGGAGTGAATGTGAGTGTGAATGGTTGTTTGTCTCTCTGTGTTGGTCCCGCGACCGACTGACGACCTGTCCAGGTGTGCCTGCCTCTTGCCGGATAATAGCTGGGACCCTAAGTTGGACAAGCGGTACAGAAAATGGATGAATGAATGAATTATAGGAATTAACTGGAATTTGATCATTTCAACATTATCATATCTTTTCTGTGTGGAGTTTGCATGTTCTCTCTGTGTACGCGTGGGTTCTATCCAAGTACTCTGGCTTCTTCATACAGTCCAAAAACATATAAGTTAGCACTAAATATTTGGATTTAAAAAGACATCTTTGGCAGTAAATACAGTATTTACCCCATAATATTTACAAAACTTGGGTAACTTTATATGACAGTGCAAGTGTGGCCTCAGTAGTGTTGAAGGAATCATCGGTGCATGTGATGGAGGAATGCACCGTACATGCAGGGAGTGTGGCCTCAATTGCAGTGTGCTGTGTGCATGTGATGAATAGCAAAGACATTCAAGTGTGTTTGCATTAAATCTGGTTGTTTAAGGCAATATTATCCTACAATATATTTTCCTCAACTGTATGTCAGTTCTCTGGAAAGGGAATAAACCTTCAGTTTGGTAAATTTCCAGTTAATTCACATATATTCCATTTAATTGCCATGGACAGTTTCCAACTTTGAAAATTCCCCAAATTTTGCAACCTTTTTCCATTATTTCCAACTAATTATTCCCTGGGTAATATGCTAGTATCATCAGCTAACAACAAAAAATGTAACATTTCAGATCATTCAGAGATGTCATTAATAAAAAAAAGAAAAAGCAATGGCCCCCAAAACAGACCCTTGTGGAACTCCATATTGACCTCTCTATGATCAGAACTTAGCCCGCTGATATACTGCTGATGATTTGTAATGTAACTTTGAATCCACTGGTAAGCTGTGCCCCTAATGATGACGGATGTGAGACTCAGCAGATGTTTCCTGTTACAGACTTTGAAGATGTCCTGCTGACGTTTGTTTTCCTGCTGAGGAAAAATCCAAGCGCCCAGTTCTGGACCACGTACCAGCTGAGAAGGTATCTGCTCTGCACCAATACAAGTTAGGGGTGTAACAATACATTGATCTATATTGGTACATCTAATGGTGTATCGATTGTAAATCGATCCAAAAACCCAATATCCGACCAAATAACGATGAACCCACTTTTATTATGAAAATGGCTTTATTTTGAAAGTCTTGAACACATTTTCACAACAAAACCCATGTTTATAGTTGTGCAGTGAATAGATGTAATAAAGTCGGTTTTTACTGCAAAGCTTAGTTATGTTACGAAACAATAATCTTGTTTATTACTTGTAATATTTTTTTTTATCATTTTATATTGTTTCATATCGATTGGTGGGTCATAAATCAAATCAAATCGAAATTGAATCGTGACTGAATTTGAGATATCGGCAGACATAGAATCACCTGTCCACTGTATCGATATAATATTGTATTGTGATGAAACCAGTGATTTACACCCGTAACACAACCCGTCTGTCTCCTTTCTCTAAGTCATCGTTTTAACCCTCCTCTCCTCCAGCGCCGACTGGTCCATGGAGGCTCTGCTCTACAGGTGGAAACTGAACTGTGTTCAGGTTCCACTGGACGAGTTTGATGCCGATAAATCTGAGCTGGCTGGATCGACTCTGCCAGGTCGCCACAGCATCCAGATGATGATAATCAGCAAGAAGACGGAGGAAGTCCAGGAAGGGCCTGATGGACCAGCTCATGGATTAAAGTTTTCTATCCCTGTGGGGGATTTCAAGATGGAAAACGAGAGGAAAGAAAATAAATCCACTTGATTTTGTTGTGGTTTCATTTAAGCCCCGTTTCCACCCGCGGGTCTGGGTCGGGTCAGGTCGGGCCAGGCCGGATCGGGTGGGTTTTGGTACGGATGTGTTGATTTCACGCTGCGTCCCCACAGCAACCTGTACCCACTCTGGAGGCGCTGAACAGCGCTGCTACGTGATCGCGTGACATCATCGCGGTGCAACGCTGTTTAACCAAAACACCGCGCCACACATGACAGAAACAAAAGGAGTCACCCCGGCTTTGTTTTTACGCTTGGTCACGCGGGAAGTGGGATTTTTCAACAAATCAATGTATTGCTTTGTGTTAGCTCCACCTCTTTGGTCCGGATCGGTAAGATCAGTACCCCTACCGAAGGGTGCCAAAAAAGTAGGCCGGGTCGGGTCGGATATAAGGGTACCCGTCCCAGTTTTTATCTGTGGAGACGCAAAAAAACGTGGACCGATCCGGCCCGACCCGACCCAGACCCGCTGGTGGAAACGGGGCTTTAGACTTTTTATTCAAGTTATTAAACTGAGGCTCCTCTCAACCAATGAAACCTGGTAAAGCCGTGACACTAGCCAGTCACAAAGAAAAGACAGTGGGTCATGCTACAGAATGACGCGTCTCGACTTGTAAATCAAAGTCGGGAACCTTTGGACTGTGAGACGTGTCTAAGTTTGGCTAAAACAGCTGAGACTGAGGAAAGTTTGCATGGGTGGAATTAGTGAAGGAAGTGATGAAAACAAACTGCATCATATAAAAAAGTGAACCTGAATTGAATATTGATGAATCTGTAAAGACAGCTTGAAAACTGTATTTTATCAGGGCCGCAGCCTAAATAAAGCTATGATGTCCAATTCTGACTTCATTTTGCCAAGAGCGACAGAGCTGCAGACAAACCGGGACAAACACAAGAGGGTCCAAGAGGGGTTGATGTTGATTTAAAACAAAGAAAGAAAGAAAAAAGAGAACGCGC